>JAVCKZ010062294.1:0-29386 GCA_034780755.1 Lepetodrilus elevatus
TTTTATGTATGTCAAGTGAATGTATTTTGCAGTTGTAGCTAAGAACTAGTCCCAAACGACCATAAATATCTGTGATAGTATGCCTTTCAGCTAGCAAGTTAATGAAATTATGAAATTTGTAACTAAAATGTTAAAGACATACAATCACTTGAATCACAGATACTGAGATAGCCTTCCCTGATGACCAATTGGCTACTTTTTATATGTGTATGGTCAGTGGAAGGCTATCCAAAAGTATAGTTTCCCCCTGACTCCAGTACTAGCAACAAGAGTCACAGTATAGCAGCACAGAGTAGATTCACAGTCATAATGATGTTTCCTGTTGCACTTGTTGTACAATACATAGATCTACTTGGGTTAATCTATATTTGGCAAAGTACCAAAGTATGTAAATTTGCAGGGGGTCCCATAGATACCTTTACACATGGATGTTAACATAGCAGATTTTCAAATGATCCCTCCAGGGCCCCCCCCCCCTAATTCGAACATAGTTGTTTCCAATAGGAAGTTCTGTGCTTGTGTAGGTACATGTTTTTGATTGGATGTTTTTAGTTACCTAAATTTCCTGGTATTTCCTTGAAGCACTCGAAGCGAGGGTCGTATCTAACAATCTCAGTGCATTTCCTCCACAGATGATCGCCCTGTACGACTCCTCACCAGCAGATCTGGACGTCCGTTACCAGGACGATGAGGGTGACATGGTCAGTTGGTATTCTTGCATATTACTTATACCGTAATTTATATTTCGTCTTCCATTTAAGATTTTGCCAAAACAAAATATTGTCCCCCTTGGTCAATTTATAATTTTGTTTGTGCAATTCCCAATTATGAAGTAATAATCCATCCAACTGATATTGCTTTCGGGGGATTTAAAATTTTGTTGTTTGACAATTTTGACCCAGACATTCGCTGACCTAGATGTTTGCTGTGAGCTAATTGTTTAATTTTCATAATACATATCTGTCTTCACAATATTCACACCAATATGTAAAACAACAAATCATTATCAAGAAGTATATCTCATATAGGTATTTTGATAACCAAAATACCTTTTGTTTATTTTTTCAAAATGTAATTATGGAAAGGTGATTGGCACATTTCATGCAAAATTAATTCATGTAATTTAATTTTTTTTTATTTCGATGATGTGCAGGAAACAAATAGTATTCTGAATCTTCAGTGCCATTTGTTTTGTGTCTGTAGTAACATGACTATTTGGCCATGTTTACCCATCAATGTACCTATCATTCTTATTGATATTTGTTTCAGATCATTTTAAGCAGTGAAGAAGAGCTACAAGAAGCCTTCAGAGTAAGTAATACTGACAATAATAATCTAGTACTATCTGTATAACAACGGCTGCCATTTTTCTTTATCTTGTTATCTCTATCTAAAGATGTATGTCCACCTATTTGTCTTATTTTACCATTGTTTTAATTCTTGTTATCTCAGTGGACTTGCCTTGGAAGCAAATCAATCTCACGCAAACGCATAACCCAAGATGATAGCCAAATATATTTCTAATTAGCCATGTGATGTGATTTAACAGTGTTCTATATTCTTGCTTGACCAGATATGGTAACTTTTGACTATTTGTCTGTTGGTTTTTTTTACCTCTCATAGTTTTCAATTTATTTATTTGGCCATAAAATTTAATTATCAGTTGTATACCGGTAACATGTTCCATTCTACTTTCTAAAATTATTTAAAGTATTCCAATTTTTCATTGGTTTCTGAAAACTTATAGTTTTATCGGAGCATTGTGCTTTTCCAGACAAGCTAAACCCACATACTCAACTTTACTTGTTTCTCTCTACAGAACTGCTCGCGTACAAATAACGTCCTTCAGATAAACGTGAAAGCCCTGGATGAAGAACCCGACAGGATGTACCAGGAACCCGACAGGATGTGCCAGGAACCTGACAGGATGTACCAGGAATCCAAGAGGATGTGCCAGGAACCGGAGAGGGCTGGAAGCTATGACACTCCTACAAGTGTCGACTCTGTGGAAGTTAACACAGACAGGTGAACATTATACAGACATTCTACACAATCACGACAAGGTTGGGTACGACCAAAATATGAACAAGAACAACATTTTAAAATGTCAGTTTTAAATAGTGTATACAAACATTGAAAACTATCCGTGTTTGTAAAGGAACAATCAAATTGACATGGTTTTATCATATATGCAAATTATTGTTATAATCTTTTTAAATAACATGTGATGTACATAGTCTATGTCACACCTTGTTCTTTCCCAAATACTCCTATTCAAAATATCACCCTAGATCAGTTAAGCAAGTCTAGATTTGTGTAGAATTTCATTGGCTCCTTTCATATTATAATAAATATAATATCAATCAATATATAATTTTGTTACGGTTTAAAATAAGTTGATGTAAAATTGTCGCATTCTCCGCATTCAGCCCAATTGAGAGTGCAGCAGAGCTAGCAGAGACGGGCGAAGTGCCACCCAAGCATGTTTTCGACGAGGAGACAGGCCTCATTCATGAACAAAATAACCAGGTATGTTTCACTGAGACCGAGGTGACCCTAAATCCCCAAATCAACGAATTGAAATTAAAACAATATATTGTTCTGAAAGTAGACATGGTAGAAATTTACAAACGTAAAAAACAGATTACAAACATTTCACTTGTAAATTTCAGTGGTGTCTAGATCTACTTTTTGTTGTTGTTTTATTTGACAAAATTATTTTGAAACTCGACCCTCTTTAGTTTACAAATCGGAAAATAACATTACATTTGAAAAGACATAATTATTCTGAAACTAATAAGATCAACCATCAACTAACACATAATTACTATTTGCTGTAGGAATTACCTGAAGCAGTATGGTTGGATCCACCAAAGTGGGACCGTGAGACCACCAAGCCAGGGACGCCAGAGCGTGAACCGCCCGCCGAGTGCCCGCCAGAAGTCACGTGCCACAAGCTGGTGGTGCGCAAGAAGGCGTGCTACTTTGAGATCGACGGCAGCGACGAGGTCTCGGAGGACCGGAATGTCCAGCACGCCACTCAGACCCCCCCACAGGACAAGGACCAGGAGTCCGGCGAACTCTCTTCCAGGAAGTCTGAAGACACAGAGGCCATGCCATACCAGGCATTCGTGCACTTCATGGAGAAGGTATCAGTTTTATGTTTGTATGTGTGTGTTATGGTGTGCTTCTTTCTCTCATTAAACTTGTTCCATTTTGTTTTCGGAAAAGAAAAGAAGGAAATTATAACATAATTTATTTATTTTTCAAAATAGGGGCAGTTAAGTTTTAAATTAACCCTCTCCCTGCTGTATTAGGCACATGTACAGCTTTTTAGGGCATCTCCAGTTGTCATCAGCATGGAGAGGTTTAAATATATTTTTAAAAGGTTTTATCATCTCGTGACGTGGAAAAAACAATATTCCCATGGCCCTGTTCCTTTCATCTGTGCCGAGTGTTTCATTGACAAAATTGTCTGTTCTGAGTACTCAGAACACCCGGCACAACTGAAAGGAACGGGGCCTTAGTCACTCAATGACAGATGCATACTATTTGAATATTGTAGACACATGAAATAATCTCTTATATCATTAATTTTCTCTTTCAGCTCAAGCAAGAGCTGCGCAATGAGATCGTGCATGACGTGACCAAGAAGACAGTCAAGCAGGTCCTCAAAGGTTTCGACATTGCTATTCCACATTTAAACCGAGACTCTAAAGATATTCGCAGCTCGCATCGTAAGTTTTTTCTCCTGTCTCTTCCTTACGATAAATTTTAAATCTTGTGATATTAGCAGTCTTTAATGCAGCTATAATTTCTCAACAATGCAAACAACAACAACTTTTATTTCAATTACTGACACTATTACTGCATGTAGCTACCATGATTTCAGAATTTTTCAACTATTCAAATTGTTCTCTTCACAGCTTTGTATTTACATGAGAAGATCTTTTGTGACAAATGTGAGAAAACCATCATAGGACCGAGATACAAATGCGGGTAGGTGAAAGTAGGCCACATGTAACAATATTTTTCATAATTCTCTGTATGCAACTGAAACTTGTTCTCGTTAACCCTTTCTCTGCTGGAATAACCACAATTGGCACATCTCTGGATAAAAAGCGATTTGGCTGATTCTCGTTTTTGACTGCTGCAGCAACTGCCCAGACTATGACCTCTGCGAGACCTGCGAAGGACAAGTCGGAGTTCACGATGTGGACCACGTGTTCCTGAAGCTGCGCCGCCCGTGTGTGGACGCGGGACGCCAGGCCGGCAAGAAGGTGCCACTGCTGCGCCGCCAGCTGTACCAGCTGTACACGGACCGCAGTGAGGACCACGTCAAGCTAGGCTCTGGGAAGTAAGTCACCACGCCTGGCGTCAGTCCTCATCTTCTGTCTCGTATATCTGCGCCAATCCAGCCAATATAAATATGAACTTTATTATTACTATTATTATTTATTATTATTATTATTTATTATTATTTTTTAAATTTTATGTATTATTATTATTATTATTATTATTATTATTATTATTATTATTATTATTATTATTTCCCCCCGTCTCCTCCAATCAGGATCCTAGACAAGCTTGTGCGTCGACAGGAGAAGATGAAGAAGAGGGAGGAGAAGGTGCAGGAGAAGCAGAAGAGGAAGGAGGAGAAATTGAAGCGTAAGCTGGAGAAGTTGGACACCAACGCCACCCGCGACATGCCGCAGAAACGGGAGAAGATGGAGACGAAGGGATTCCTGCTGCCCCAGTTCAAGTACCCCTACCAGTCAGTGCACATAGCATCTTTACTTCCACCTATTTGTATTAATATCAGTGTTCATTCTAATACCATTCCGTGCTACCAATCATGCTACTACGGTAACTTTCTATGATTTTCAATGCAATAATATTCTTTTTTAAATACATAACATATAAGTTACAAATGACCATAATGTGAAATTAGTGAATATAAGTACTAATTTTGCACATTTCTATTCTATAAGATTAGCAGTGACGGTAAATAAAACCCCTTTGTTATTGCTTAGGGTGCTGGGAGCCGAGTTTGTTCGTGACGTCACGATCCCCGACTACACACGTGTTCAGCCCGGCACACGCATGCTGAAGACCTGGAAGATGAAGAACACTGGCAGTCACAGGTGGTCTTCATCCACACAGGTAACTTGCCAAGACACTGATGTGCATGATGATCATAATGCTACGAGAAATAATCTTGAAAGCATCCATATTCCTTTGTGCGCCAGTACCAGCCGGTGCTCGCAGGTTTACTGCAACATTTATTGCTACGGATGTTTCGGGTTTCCTCCTGCCCTAAACTGAAATCTATGATGGAATCTTGAAAGCGGCACTAAACCTTCAATTATAAAAAAATAGAATTTTCTTTGGGTCTAATAATCATTTCTTTTCTAGAGTTATCTCCCTTGCGATTGAAGGTTACGTAATTTGGATGTGTGTGTGCGTATCATGTGTATACAGATGGTAATGTCCATATTACAGCTGCGACTCATGTGGGGAACCATCACAGCCCCCAAGACGGAGGTGCACGTCCCCTATCTGTCCCCCAACGAGGAGGGCGATGTCAGTGTGGAACTCCTCGCCCCAGAGGAACCAGGTGAGTCCAGATCCGACGTCAAACACCAGCTGATGAGATACACGGGGAATTATTTTTATTTGTTTGGAAATTTAATTTAATTTAATTTGACCATGGCCCGAGATTACGAAACTTTCCCCATACTCTACTCAGTACTCTACTCAAGGCCCTGTTCATAAAACGTCATAGCCCTACTCACAGGAGTACGTTTTTGTGCTCAGATTATGACGTCACATGACGTTTTATGAACAACATTCTGAGTTGAGTACGAAATCGTACTCAGAAAGTTTCGTAATCTCGGCCCCAGATATTCCTGCATGAAACATTTGGGGATAAAACACCAGAGCGAGCTCGTAATATAAATGTAACCTCTATGGGGCATATGTCGTCGCCAACAAGACAAGAGGTTAAAGCATACATATGGTCAATATGTAAGATCTATTTTCCTACATAATCCACATAATACACACGCTTTTGCATATATGTGTGTCTATATCACTGCAAGCTATATAATACAGTCAAATACTTTTTCAGGTAGGACAAATTACCAAAAACATGCATAAAAAGCAGGCAATATCAGCAGCGTTAGAATACACACACCGAGGATGTCGACATCCTGATGTACAGTCACGTGAGCAGTAGGAACAGTAATGTGATAATCATCGTATAAATGAATATTATTTTCAAAAATCTGGAAAAAATATATATCATCTCTTTTAACATTTTTATTGTTAAATACTAAATTGTAATAAAATACTGATTATTTTCAGTAACCTTGGGCAACCTTCAGAATATTAAACAAAGCATCAGATTTGTGATCAATCACTGATAAATACTGTAAATCATAACATTTTAATGAGCTTAAAATGTTTAACAAATAGCTCATCGATATTAGTCTTATTTGACAAAATTTGGTAGTATTTTTCGGAACTAGTTGTTTCCGTGATTTCATTTTTCTGTGGCCTTAATTCTCATGTATATTAATGTCTTGTAAATATTTCATGTCAATATTTGGATGATAATTGGCCAGCCAAACTTTTAACCTTCTCCCTGCTGAATAAAATCAAAGTGTTCTATTTCTGCATGTGATCGGGCAAGTTAACTCGCCTTCAGCAGGGAGAGGGTTAATGTAAATAAAATGTTATGATTTACAATATATGGGGTATGTCCGTTAGTATGCATCACTGTAACAGAGACATGACTGATAACGTCCTTGTTTGCTTAACATTTGTAAATACATAATGCTGTCACATGCGAATACTTTGGACGCGATTCTTTGGACTATGGTTCCACAGATACTAATGCTGGTTTTACAAAATATTTGCATATGTATTTTACATATTCAACCAGTTCATTCACACAATAATTAATATGCAGTAACTATGGTAACAAACAAAATAAACAGCAACCGGAATATGAAAAAATCTGAAAAAATATGTCTCAGTTCATATAGTGATTTGAAATGGTAGAAAATCACAAACTTATATATATATACATATACACATCTAGTCAATAAAATTCAGCATTGTTAGTGTTGGTATTTAAAAAAATACCACATTTCACTCAAAATTATAACGATTGCTTTGGTTTAACAGATCCACAACATTTTTAACATCACCTGTAAATTAATTAAGTCACTTTGGTCCGATTCCACCAGCTTTTAGGCCACACCTGTGTTGTTAATTGTTTGTCCTAGCAGTACTAGAGTTAAAAAATAGGTATCACATGTCCCAGGTAGATTGTCATGTTGAATTTCAATAAAACTGAAATTCTTTGTCAATTCACGCACAACATTTTCAGCAGCAAAGAAGTCTGAATTATTGAACTCTCGGCAAGATCGTGGTGCTAATTCGCCGAATTCTCGTCCAGTGTTGTTTCATCGACGGATTCGTCCTCAACTTGGAATGGAGTTTTGAAAGGCGCGGGGTTGTTGTCCGCGGGTCGGTTCATTCCCAGCAACTTGGCCGCGGACACGGCGGAGTCCAACATGGAATTGATCGCGGACTCATCCACGCCCAGAAGGTTGTGCAGAATTCCGTCGTCACTCTCCGGGTCCGCAGTCAACCCTGGTTTCAGCTTCAGATTCAAACCTGGACTCGGCCTCTCGGACGGAAACACCTGCAACAATTAATAAGGGAAACATCAGTAAAAATATATATTTGTCATATGTCACTACCTATGAAGTTTAAATATTTTTTATTCTTCAAAACAATGCAAACCCTCTGCGACTCTAGAGTCGGGTTTAAATCAAACACGGCCAACGGCTTCTTAATATAATATGCAAGGGGACATAACGTCTAATGTATGCTCGCATCCTTCTTAGAATAGAGATACATCAATGACCAGATAAATAGCGGAACGTTACCCTATTTAATATAAAATATGATTTGTTTCATAACTATCGAGTGCTGAGGGATACCGCAAGTAAGTAAATAACAACTTTGGGGTGGATAAATCAAGCGTAATTAGTCTCAGATTGAAATTCGTTTGTCAGATTATACAGGTCTATCAGCTGTGATACTATTCCTCCAAGGCTCTATATTTATGAAAGGTCTTGAAAAATTAAGGAACAATGTATTTCTTAATTTAAAATCGTTTCAAGACAGCCCTTGAAATTCAAGGACAATTCAAGCCTATTGAGAAAAAAAACACTTGAATTTTGTTTACTTTTATCAACTTGTATGATATACACAATATTCTCCAGGATTTACGACGGCCAGAAGAGACGTCGAAGCAGACTATTTCCTACGTTGTTTGACTTACCGGGCTGTCGCGCCTCATCGGGCTGTCACGCCTCATGTTGGTCAGGTGATATCGCAAGGCACTTCTCCCTCGCCCTGAAAGGTACATACAGACTTGTCAATCAATAACTCAACATATATAGTATTCCTATTCAAATTAGTATGACAAATTTAAATTGGGAATATTCATTAATTTAAAAAAAATCACACTAATTATCTATAAAGTAGTTAACTTGGCCCTGAGATCACAAATCCCCACATAGACTAATATAACATTTCAGCATGAAATCGTACTCAAAAAGGTTTCGTAATCTTTGGGCCAGCCAACACAATTATTCACCATGTTCTATAATTATTCCTGACAACTACGAGATACACAGGAATGGTTTTGAAGGATGTTCGGACCTGGTGTGATGTTTTCCTCCTGAGTCATGCTGTCGTCGTCGTCACTGAGAGCGCCCAACTCCAAACCAGGAATGTGTTTCTTCCGATGTCGCATCATGCTGTGTTTCAATGTGAAGCGCTTGTTGCACACATTGCATTCAAAAGGCCTTTCTCCTGGAACAATAAGACAATATTGAGAGTTACTTGAAAAATACAAAAATACCAAAAAGATTGTTGAAAATATAGGACGCATCAACAAAAACTTGAAATAAGTTAAAATGAATTGCTGAAAATGATCCCTCAAAATATTTTAAATTGACAAAGTTTATGATAAAACTAATAATAATAATAATAATAATAATAATAATAATAATAATAATAAAAATAAAAATAAAAATATTAAAAAAATAAAAATAAACATAAAAATATATAAATAAAAATAATAATAATAATAATATTCATAATATTCATGATACTAATACTACGAATAGTGACTGAATTATTGTTTTATGTCACATTGGGAATATACTAATAGTAATAACGCAAATAATAATAATAATTAATACAATAATAATAATGTGCCTATAATAATAATAATAATAATAATAATAATTAACAATAATAATAATAATAATGTGGCTATTAATTACAAACAAATCATGCTGAAAAGCATACTTATGGGACTATGGATCAATGTGCACTCACTTTTCCTGATCGGTCATTTGGGTGAGCAACAAAAGCACAATAAGGGAGACAACTCTTTATATACTAAGCAGACAACATTTGACACCCCTGTCAAGCTCACAGTACGAGGACAGAAAGTGTGGCGTACCTGTATGTGACCTCATGTGTCGGCGTAGATCCTGCAGCGACCAGAACCTCTTCGGACACAGCGAGCAGTAGACTTTCCTCTGATTGTAGTCGGACGTCACGTTCTCGATGGGCTCGTCCCCCCCGCCCACGTCGTCGTCCTCTCCCTGCTCGTCGACCGCCACCCCGCTCCCGACCCGGAGGTGTCTCTCCACGACCTGGTCCATCCGCGCGGCGAAGCCCTCGATCTGGTCCACGCCGTTCTTCTCGCGCAGCAGGCTCCAGTCTCGGCCGTGAAACTTCTCCTGGTGCTGCAGACAGTCGCGGCGTTGGTCGTAGGACGCGTCGCAGAGGTAGCACTTGTACGGGAGGTCGATGTTGTGCTCCTTGAGGTGGCGCACCAGCATCTTCCTGGATGGGAACATCTTGGCACACTTCCAGCAGTGTTTGATCTTGTCCACGTTGTAGTTGTCCCGCTCCGGGTTCGTCTGACGCTCGCTCAGGACGTCGTTGTCCAGGTCGTTGTCTTCGACACCGTGACCTTCGACCTGGCCATCCAGGGTGGTGGCGGCCATGTTGTTGAAGTGTGTCATCGCGGGGTAGTCGGAGCCGTCGGTCTGGGACTGTTCTGAGCCGCTCTCGATGAGACTGCTTTCCGCGGTCTGGAGAGACTCAAGAGACTTGCCAGGAATCTGAAAACAGTGATAATGATAATGATGATGATGATGATAATAACAATAATAATAATAATAATAATAATAATAATACATGCAGATAATAAGTAATAAGAATAAGAGGAATAATTTGACATGCCAGAAATATTTATTTGTACAATTTTTAGATTTGCTACAATAATATACTCCAAATAATTCTCAAACTATCTCACAGAACACTCCAATTAATCGCAAAAATAATAAAATAAAACAAACTGAAAAATACCAGCATTAACAATATGAATTCAAAAACTAGCAACATTATCTTTTAGCAAACATTCACTGACTGGATCTTTCAGAGTGCTCTCCCTTGCCACTCACCAGAGAGGATTCTTCATCAGAGTAGCTGTTGTCCATGTCGTCGTTGTCCATGACGTCCCTACCCTCCATCAGCATGGCGTCGTCTATGACTGGCTCAGGTTTGATGCCATGATGTCGCTCGTGATAGTGCTTCAGTAGGTTGCCTAAAAACCACAGAAGTCACGTGTTAGTTTAACAAACTAGAAAATGTTACGCAAAATATAAGAGAAACATTTTATTTAGCAAATGTTCAGCTGCTACCAATTTTCAGTTAATCAGTGAATGTTCCATCCCTAAATTTCTAATTTTTAGGCAGGTGGTACTCACTCTCAGTGGAGAAGCTGGAGAAGACACACAGGTGACATTTGTACGGCCGGTCCATCGTCTGTCTGGAGGCCGGGTCCAGCATGTTCACGCCATGTTTCCGAATCAGGTGACGCTCGCGGTTGGACTTGGTGGAGAACGTGACCGGACATCGCGGGCACTTGAACGGCTTCTGACCTGAACGTGGACAAAAGATTGACGTAAATATACGAAGAGAATGTGGTGGAACTGTATGAATTATTTTGGAGTATTATTACTACAGGAATCTCTCACACAGAGGGGTTTTAGTTGTCGTTTTCTTTTTTTAAATTGGGGTTTAGAACCACTTTCAAGTTTCTTTCACTTATATCACGGCTTGTCAATTTAGGGCAGGTGGAAACCTGTAACATCTGTAACGCTAAATGTTACAGTAAACCTGCGAGCACTGGCTGGTACTGATGGACTAAGGATGATAACTGTATTGCCACTCTACAGACAGTGCACGGAGCTGGTGGGAATGTACGGCCAAGCTACTGGCTGTGGGAGCAAGTGCGGGTGTACCCACCTGTGTGGGTCAGGAGGTGTCTGTTGAGGGAGCTGACCCACGGAAAGGACCGCGGACAGTATGGACAGTTCAGCTTGTGTGGAGAGTCGGCGTACGAGTTCCGCTTCTTCTTGGTCGGAGTCTCCAGAATTCCGTTGGTCTCGTCGTCATTCTGCAGAAGAAGAAAATACATACGTAAAGAATTATTCCTATGCTTTGTAGATTAAAATACACCCTTAGACATCCTCAGTTGTAGTAATGTAGTAGTAGTATAACAAAAACATAAGTGTCTTACATCAAATTTGTTTCCATCCATCAGTTCAGAAGAATCATCCATGAATTCAGACTCTTCCTCTTCCTCCTCTTCTTCCTCATCCTCATCAAACTCGTCGTCTCTCATGTCCTCTTCACGTCCCTGGACGTCACCCTTCAGAACCTTCTCCCTATATGACTGCTGTTCCATCGTCTGAACATCCTCCCTGTACAGATGCTGTTCATTCTTCAGAACTTCCTCCCTGTACGACTGAGCCAGAATGTTGACATCAGACTCCGTGTTCTCCTGCTTCACAGACACTGGGGAATCCCGAGGAGAATTCCCGAGAGAGTACGGCATCTGAGGTTCTGTTTTCACGAAGCCTTTCTTGAACATGGACATCTGGTCGTCCTCCTCGAGCTCGGCTCGGAACATGCTGAATTTGGTCGAGCCCGTGTTGTTGAGGATCTTGCTGACGGAGGCGAGGTCACTGATGGAGTCGGATCTCGGGGAACTCAGGCGGAACTTGTTGAGGAGGGACGTCCGGCTGCCCTCCTTGGGTTTGTGGTCGGGCGTGTCGGCGCTCATCTCCCAAGACTTCCTGATCATGGTGTTGTTGTTGTTGTTGTTGTTATTGTTGTTGTTGTTCTTGTCTCTGCCGGCGTCCACAGTCTGCCGACTACGCTGCAGCTGTTCATACAGCGCCGAGGTCTGGAGGTATCTGGCCAGTTGCTCTCGGGGTGACAGGAAGTTGGACTCTGCTGACTGGAAACAGAAAATGGATTTCAAATGACAATGTAAAGTTTTTACTGGTAAATCAATGAACAAGCTGATGGGCATTTGCACTGTGATGTCATAGCATTGTTATGACGGGCTGTGGTGATGACATCACAATGGTAGAGTCTTTGGCCAAGGATAACTATGCAAATTAGTAATTCTTGACCAATCAGTGAAGTTGAAAAATGTTATCTCCTGATGTTATCTCTGGGGGTGAGGACTTACTGGAGATGGCCTGGGGGGTGAGGACTTACTGGACACGGCCTGGGGGGTGAGGACTTACTGGAGATGGCCTGGGTGTGAGGACTTACTGGAGACGGCCTGTGGGGTGAGGACTTACTGGAGACGGCCTGGGGGTGAGGACTTACTGGAGACGGCCTGTGGGGTGAGGACTTACTGGAGATGGCCTGTGGGGTGAGGACTTACTGGAGATGGCCTGGGGGGTGAGGGCGACCTCTTCTTGACGGACAGATCCATGGGCTGGTCGGCGCGGCTGTGCCCGGGGGTGGAGGAGAATGGCGAGTGGTGCATGCTGAAGTCCAGGGGCTGACTGCACTGTAGATGGAGCGGCTCCAGCTTCACCAGCATCGACGACGGCTCTACCTTGTGGGCTGCCGGGGGACTCGGGGAAACCTGGTGGTTAATCAGGATCATATATTTATGAAGAGGGAAGTTTTTGTGTGCATTGCATAGGGTATTTTGTGTATTGTACTGTACACTACATTATTATATTATTATTATTATTACTATTATCATTATCATTATTAATATTACGATTAACAATAATTATTGAGTATCATAATAATGATATAATTATTAAGAAACTAATACTTGGCGTTTCTATGAATCCACTTCAATCTCTCAACAAACTGCCATAATTGTGAAAAAGGCATTACTCGAACATTCCTTTTTATTTTTGTTCTCAATTTCGACAGACTATAAATTCTCACCTGGAATCCGTTCCCGGACGGACTGTTGGAGTCCTGGCTATCGCTGGTGATCATCCTCTCGTCGTCCAACGCCATGGGCTCGTTGACGTGGATCATCGCCTCGATCTGGTTCGGCGAGACCTCGAGGTGCTGCTTCTGGATGTGTCGCACACAATTGGCCTTGGTGGAGAAGCCCACGTTACATCGCTGACACAGGAAGGGTTTCTGGCGGCAGCTGCTGTGAGATCGCAGGTGGTGCTTGAGGGCGCGGAAGAACTTGAAGTCCACACCGCAGTACTTGCAGATGGTGTCGGGCGAGTGGAACGCCTCCATGTTGGCGCTGGTGTCCATCACAAACTTGTTGTATCCTATCGACATCTCAATCTCGTCTTTCATTACCTTGTCATGCTTTTTTCTGCCAGAGGAAAATTTATGTGTAATTAGCCGTGTGCGATAGAAGATGTTCCTACTGGTCTCGACCCCCTTTGGCTCATTCGGTAAAGCGTTGGACTCAAAATCCAGCAACTCAGGTTAAATTCCCAGGGTGATCGGAATGATCCTCTGTTTCATGTAGGTATGAATGTAAGCTTTGAACATCCAGTATACAAGTGAGAGAGCTAATGTTTTTCGTCATGGCAGGAATGTTTCACCCATCATGCAATACGGCGGTCGCATTTTTCGCATCAATATTCTGCTTGCGTTAATTTCATGATTTACAGTATATAGATATCTAATAAATCTTGCCAGGAAAACAAATTATATCCACACTGATTTAAAAAGAAAATGAAACATTTAAAATAATTTATGTCTAAAGTCTCAAAACACCATGTTCCTGTAGGGGATGTATAAAATATACTACACAAAAGTCACTAAAATTTCCTGGGGATGTTTCTATATAATATGATATAGTGTATGAAAAAGCATGCTCAACACCCCGAGACACATACCTAAGACAATAGATAAGACTTCCGTAGGGGATTCATAATAATAATAATTATTATTATTATTAGTAGTAATTATTATTATTAGTAGTAATTATTATTATTAGTAGTAATTATTATTATTATTATTAGTAGTACTATTTAGTAGTAGTAGTAGTAGTAGTAGTAGTAGTAGTAGTAGTAGTAGTATACACACTTATTTAGCACAAAATTAATATCGAGAATAAATGCTAAAAAATGCTTTAAAATAATATTAGGCCCTGATCCTTTCTAGCTGTTATGTCTGTACTTTCTGTCCGACGCATGCAGTTACCAAGGATCAACACCGCACAGTGTGACTGCGCATGCGTCGGACAGAAAGTACACACATAACAGCTAGAAAGGAGCAGCCCCTAAGTGAAGCAGAAGGCCGGCTCAACTCCCTGAGACACCTACCTGACATGTCTCTCGCAGTTAGCCTTGGTGGTGAAGGCGAAGTCGCAGATGAGACACTGGAATGGCCGCTCGCCGTTGTGTGTGCGCAGATGTCGAATCAGTGTGCTCTTGTCCGCGCTGGAGTAGTCGCACAGGTTACACTTGTATGGAGACAGACCCAGGTGCGTACGGGTGTGACCTGGGGGGGGGACAGAGGTCAGAGTTCACAGAGTGTCATGTGATATTGGCATCAATTATTTTGTGATTTTGACATAATACAGCATTTTACACTGATGATTTGTGAAGTGAACGAAGAAATTGTTTCTTTGCGTTACTGAGGAAATCTTTCACTCATGTATGAGTGAATGTGTGAATATGGAGATTAACGTTGCTGCGGGAATTTCTCGGCCATTTGTGACGATCCCATGTACGACAACAAGTGGTGAATAAAAGATCGACTTTAACACTGTCATGCAGCATGCTGTATTGCAGACAAAATGTTTACAGTGTACAGAGGGTTAACTGCCACTGTGATTAACCACTTCTCATTCAAAAGCATCTCGTTCCATGCAGCATTCAGTACACACAATGAATGGACACAAATTCAAAGTTGCAAACAATTATACCATGAAGGAAAGTATCAAAATTTGAAAGGTGGTGAAAACAATAATAATTAAAAACAAAACAATTATTCACGTAAGCTTGTGTGCAAATCAAGAATACTCAGAAAGCCTTACAAAACAAAGCATTAAAGTGATTTGTAATAAAAATTAAAAATATAAATTCAGTGTGACAAATAATAAAATAGGGAACAGCTGATGCTCAACAAAAAATAAAAAGATATCTTGCAATGCAAACCCTTATAACAATACAAAAGTACAACATCATGCTCCAAGTACATGACAACAATAATGTATCAACAAGCCACGAAACAACAAATATGGGACTACTTACCTAGTTAGCTCCCTTAGGCTGAGCAATAAAGTTCAGAGAATAATTGTTCAATATGGCGTCCATTGACGTAAATACTATCTAAGTTATAAATGTAAATCTTACAAAATTAATGTATTTGGGTTAGATCAATATAATTGTTGATTACTTGAAATCACAAGTTCGATTGTTACACACTCTCTTTGAAATGTTAGATAAACTTATTTACCTTTCAGACTTCTTTGGTTGGTAAAAACGACATCACAGTATTTGCATGGGAAGACAACCTTGACCTCAGCGTCACCTTGGCCTTCTTCCCAGAGAGGTGGCGTGGAGTTCGGAATTGAGTCTTGGAACGGTGACCCCGATTGCTTGACCTGACCTGTTGGGGGTGGAGTCACCGACCTCGAGGAGGCGGGGCTATGGAGGTGTGAGTGAGGTTGCTGCTGCAGGGCAAGAAATGATTGACATATCTGTTGTGGAATCCCGCCCAAACCGAGCGAACCCAGACCATACGGAAATCTATCGGGAATGAACAGATTGCTGGCGACTTCAGGGAAGAATCTCTTCAGATCATTCACTTCCTTCGTCACCCTTGCCGTGACCTCTGGCGACGGATGTTGGCTGTACGCGTGTCCCAGCTTGGCGAAGTACTCGTTGTTCTCCCGCTTCTCGATCTTCGTGGTCTTCTTGGTCTGGGATTCGTGTCCGCGGACCAACTGCCTCGGTGCCAGGTCGAAGACCGCCAGGAAGTCCTGCTGGGAGACGGCACTGGCCTCGGTGGCGTGAGCCTCCTCGATGACGCGCTCGGACATGTGCTTGACCATATGTGTCTGCATGATGTCCTCGTCCACGAACTCGCAGTCGCAGAACGGGCAGGAAGTCAGCTGTTTCCCCGTGTGGATCGGGACGTGCATGAGCAGCGCGGACTTACAGGGGAACGCCTTGTTGCAGGACCTGCAGACGAACTCGTGGTACATGCTGCTCGGGGTACGAGCGTGGTGCTCGCACGCGGCCTTGGCGATCAGCGGAAACTTGAGACTGGTGAAGTCGACGAAAGTCAGGTCATGGAAACCGTCGGTCACTTCCGGTTCCTCTTCTCCTGTGGGTGGAGCATTAGGGTCTGAGGGGCCGTCGTTGTTGGAGGTGGGGGCAATGCTGGGGTGTTCGATGATCTTGTGGTAGGTGAGGGCTCGCGGGTTCTGGAGGGTTTTGCTGCAGAGTGAACACTTGACCGGAGTGTTGGGGTGGGACTCCAGGTGGGCTTCGAGTCCGCTGTGGCTCAGTAACACTTTGCTGCAGAGTGGACAGATGAAGTGTTCCTCTTCCTTCAGGCGGCCGCTGTCGGGCTGAAACAGACATGACCACATCTTGAAATGAAATTCATGAAAATAAATTTATATTTCAGAAATCAGATTTTGTCCTTTTTCAAATTAGACCAAAATATTAAAATTAAAAAAAATTAAAAAGATTAGACCAAAATATTAAAATTAATAAGTGCTACAGAAACCAGCATTTGAACTACCAATCAAGATCATCGCCACAAAATTATGAAATCATTTTGAGTTATTTCATGCACTACTAAAATATTCATATATTACTAGTGCCTTGTACTTTGTATAAATGTGAACTGTACCCCCAAAGTTCTTTGTTAGAGAGAAGGAATGGTTCTGTTCTCTTCTGCTCGATTAAATGCTACCGGTAGCTATATAAGGTGCTGCTCTTTTCTAGCTGTTCTCTCTGTACTTTCTGTCCGAGACATGCACAGTTACAAAGGATCAACACTGCATCAGACAGAAAGTACAGACAGAACAGCTAGAAAGGAGCACTTTTGTAACTGTGCATGTCTCGGACAGAAAGTACAGACAGAACAGCTAGAAAGGATCAGCCCCTAACATTGACATCAATGCCGACAACAAACAAATCTATGCCCCACCGAGACCACAATAGACTTGTCAGACTCTGACTTACCGCGTGGTACTCCCCATTGAGGAGAGTGGCGGGGAGGACCGGGGGTGCCTCCGGGAGTGCCACAGAGATGTTGGACGGAGTGTGGTGATTTGGCACTGCGAGGGCAGGAGGAGAGATCATAGTCTTCTTGGCAGGGAGGCCCCGGTCCCACCGTTCACCGTCCGGGAATGGCCTCTTCCCGGGGGAATACTGCTGCAGATCCACAACCGGCTGCATGGGACGGAAGGTGAAGGTCGTGGGAGGTTCTGACAGGAATCTGGACGTGGCAGAGTCGGTAATACTGGGGTCAAGGTCACGCACCATGGAGGGGGGCACCAGCGGAGGCTTGGGTCGCCAACCTCCTTTCCCCCGGCGGGATCCGGTCTTTCCCCCGGGGCCCAGGCTGATATCAGCCTCCTTGCTGTGGATACGGGTGTGGCGGTGCATGTTCCCGTTGGTGGTGAAGGACATCTTGCAGATACGACACGCAAATGGCCGCTCGCCTGGATAAACAGATATTTAGATATTGAAAACTGAACAAGAAAGTGTAAAATCACTGTAAAAAAATCTGGAGGACATTTTAAAAGAAATTATTATTTTAAATATATTACATGTTAATATATTATTAGTTCTTGTAAGAAGAAAATCGTAATAACAATGCCTGTAAAGATTTATTTTTATTTATATTTTTATTTTTATATTTTTCTTTGTCCATGGCTGTAAAGCTGGCGTACCTGAATGCACTAGCATATGTCTGTCCAGGGAGCTCTGAGAACTGAGGATCTTGTTGCAGATGGTGCACTTGTTGGCCACGGTGGAGCTGATGGCGGTGGTGTTGTGCTGCCGGATGTGCACGGTCAGCTCGTGGAGGTTGCTCATCTCATCCTGACACACCGGGCAGATGAAGCGAGTCTCCCCGTCCTTGCCAGCCACCGGCAGAATCTGGCCGACATACAGAGAGAATGGCATCAATAGAGGCATACAGAGAGAGTGGTATCAATAGAAGCATACCGAGAGAGAATGGCATCAATAGAAGCATACAGAGAGAGAATGGCATCAATAGAAGCATACAGAGAGAGAATGGCATCAATAGAGGCATACAGAGAGAATGGCATCAATAGAGGCATACAGAGAGAGAATGGCATCAATAGAGGCATACAGAGAGAATGGCATCAATAGAAGCATACAGAGAGAGAATGGCATCAATAGAAGCATACAGAGAGAGTGGTATCAATAGAAGCATACCGAGAGAGAATGGCATCAATAGAAGCATACCGAGAGAGAATGGCATCAATAGAAGCATACCGAGAGAGAATGGCATCAATAGAGGCATACAGAGAGAGAATGGCATCAATAGAGGCATACAGAGAGAGTGGCATCAGTAGAGGCATCAGTAGAGAATGGTGGCATTAGAGAAAGGCATCAACAGAGAAACATTGGTAGAAAGAAGCATGATATATTAATATATTCAGAATACTTGCCCCTTTCCAAAAATATACTTTTTAATGGGACCACAAATTCTCACCTTGAACTCTTCGCTGATTTTCGCCCCTCTTTTGAACGTCCTTGAGACAGAGTCGTTCGTCGGGAAGACAAAGTTTGGACTTTGGAACATACTGGAACCGGACATTGTGGACGGAATGGTCGGTGACGGAGGTCGAGCCGACCCGGGTGGCGGCGACCCGGACATGCTGTGCGGGTCGTTGAAGGACTCGGGTCGGCTAATACTGGAGTTGTTGGAGGGAAGAGGTGGACTAACGCCACTGACGGAGGTAAAGTCGGCAGGAGGCGACGTCTGTCCGACGTCATCGTTGTTGTCGTCATCATCACCATTGTCAAAACTTGTGTCGATAGTCAGCGGTTTCTCTTCATCATCATACTGTAACATGCCATGTTAGAGGACTTTTCAATAAACGCAATTTAAAGGGCATGAGAAAATATAAACATTTGTAGTTGATAGATGTCGGTCATTTCACTCCTTCATGAATTAGTAACACAACAAAACAATCAGTGATATTAGCCTGGGTATCGTTTCTCTAAGTTCTCTTAGCCGCTAAGGGACCATAGCACTCTCTTAGCAATGAGTTAGCTTTTGGCAAAGAGGGCGCTATGGTCCCTTAGCGGCTAAGAGAGCTTCGAGAAAGGATACCCAGGCCTTAGTTTCATGAAGTGTCGTACTACAGCCCAGGTGCCTGTTGCACGACGCTCTTGTAGGCTACAACTATTGTAACATCAACACTTTCTATTGTGGCGGGAGCTATTGTAACCCTACAAGAGCGTCGTGCAACGGGCACCAGTTGTGTAGACAGTGGCTGAACTTAATGCAGTGTAACTACCTCCAAATACACATGTAGATATATGAGTGGTCAGTTGTAGTTCTATAAAAAAAATAAAAAATTGACTGGTACATCACAATGGCCCCCTGCAATACTGTCAGCCATTTATTATGTCACAAGCATTATGCCTGAATACCACCTCTCTCAAACCATTTAGAACTTTCCATATTTCTGGTCCCAGAGGCAGTTTTTTGTAAACTATTACCATGCAGATTACAAGTTCTGAATAATGGTAAATTAGTTACAGGTGTATGATTTATCGCAGTGTACAGGGCATCATTTCACAAAGCTTTAGTACCCACTATGAGACCATAGTGCTCTTGTAAGGGCCTGTATTAGAGATCGCAATGAGAATACTTATGGTCTCGTAAAAGATACGAGATCTTCGAAAAACGATACCCAGGATTTTATGAGCTTCACGCTCCCGTACACCCTGATAGCGCCCACATATAACTAACAGCAGATAGCGACATGATGTCCATGTAAACAAACATGCGCTATCAGCTGTTCTGCTGTTGTGTGTCTGGGCTTGAGACACCAGGAAGTGTGCAGCCCTCGTCTCCATCTGCATCTCTGGTTTATCTCCATCTCTGATTTATCTCCATCTCCATAACTCCATCTCTGATTTATCTCCATCTACATCTCTGTGCTGGAATTAACGGACTGCTGGAATTGATTTAGTATGACGAGAAACAAAGGCTAGTGGAAAAATACAGATTTCCAAATTAGTTAGTGGAAAAGAAAGAAAACATGTACAGGATTTATGGAATGAACCATGACATCATTGTGGGTTGGTCGACATTAACCCTATATGTTCTAGAATAGATTATTTACAATTAAACTTGTACTTGGCGAACGACGTCGTATTCATTCTACTGGACATTTTTGACAATTAATTAACGTTATAAAATATTTAACGTAATTATAAATTTAGAGTAATTTCATGAATTATACTGAAGACTTGGTATTTATGTGGTTAATCTGAAGTTGATGGTATATGCGGCTATTCTATGTTCACTGTTGAACATATTCTGGTACAAACATAGACCTTGCCCATGCAGGTGTGCTTCAGACCTAGAAATAGCCACGTAAACACCAGAATAGCTGGCTGTGTGTGTAACTCTATACAACTGTATACACCATGGTGTTTTCTATTCCTACTCACGGCTGATGCACTGTGATCGCAACTTTGTAAAAGTATATATTTTGCAACAGTAACCTAAATAGAAGTTGCGCAATAAATACTGAATGAATACGATATTTTGGCTTTCGGAAAACATTGTTTTTCAAGTGTTTCTCCGAAAGTAGATTGTGTGTTATTTTGAAACTGATTGAATTATTCTGAATACTGCCACAGTTTCTACAACAGTGTGCATCTTAAATAATTTGTTACGAGGGAAGCTTTAGACTTTTTGCAGAGTCGGTTTACGACTGTTGGGTGGTGTTTTACTTAGCAGGGCAATACGAGATTGATGAAAGACTGGATATGATGAGGAAAACATTCCACTTTCTTTGTGGCTGTAGCTTGTCAAGACAGAGCCTTGATGTAGGGATCGTCATTACCCTACATAATTGTTTTTTCCTGACATGAAAGTAATAAAATACAGAATATCATTAACAGTTCATGCCACTACTGGAACCTGAGACTGGCTGAAACTACAAAACCTGTAGTATCGTTGAAGCAATATAATAGATTTTAATATTTACATGTAATTCAAATGAACCCTAAATTTGTATTCCTTCAATATTAAATAATTATGTATTTACCAACAGAATGTTATGATGTAATTTATCATATATTAATAAATCTCACAATATAACTTCATACAGTTAATATCACATACTTTATTTCCAAACAATGCCCATATTATATATAATATATGTTATTATAATAATATAGGTATTGTTTAGAAATATTAACGTATTATATTTATATGATTAAACCTAACAAAATATTACATGTGAACCTTTTTCTTGCTTAGTATTGTGACAGGGTCCATAAAATAGCGTTTTTAATAATGAGGATAGTTACAAAAATAAATTAATTTTGGATGATAAAATCACGTCATTGTTTGACCCAACACTTGGAGGTTTATGATGGTAGGTGTAAGTCTATCTGAGCACAACAACAGGATATACTTACCATGAACAAGCACTGTCTTCCTGTATAGAAGATCATACTTGTCATGTACATATTACATTGCATATCATAGTGTTAATAGTGTTCATAGTATTCATAGTGTTCACTTTGTCTGGAGAGACTGGTAGGTACAGCAAGTTATTATTTTAATTGTAGATATTACAACATTTAGCGTAATCTGTATGGTAAATATATCATTGCCATTTACAAATGTTTTTATTTTATTATTCAAATTTACATTAGTTCTTTTACTTATTTTTGAGGTGAAGTAAACAAATAAGCTTGTTTAACCAATCCTCATTTATTCCTGAATTAATTATGTTATTTTAATTTTAGTAATTCTAGCAATAACTGGAATTCATCAAAGAATAATATTAGTCATAATTGGTATATTTCAAGTCAATCTGAGCTCTGTGCATATTTCTAATGCTCTAAGATCAAAACTTGTTTTCAGTAATGTACTATTAGTATTAATACTGTTAGACACAAATGGGTGAAAGATTCCCGCAGCGACGTTAAACTCCATATTCACTCACTAGCCCATTAGACTGGACTTCTAATTGGTATACTGTAAATAATGAAATTAATGCGAGCAGAATATTAATGCAAAAATGCGACTGCTGTATTGTCGCATTTAATTGCTTCACATGAAAGGTAAGACAGGTTGAAAAACACATGTATGGAGACATGGCAGTTTGCATTTTATTGGTGCAGCATTTACGTCTAAAATCTAGAGGTCACATTAAGTTAGTGACGCATTAATTTCATGATTTACAGTATTTAGTATTCTCTTTGCTGGTTTATTCACAACTGTTCAGGGCATGTACGGTTGCCTGCAGCTGGAAGGAAGTTAAAGTAGATTATTGTGCCTGCTACTGTATACCTCTTCCACTCTAGTACTCTCCCACTCGCCCATACATCTGAGTCACACTAGACAGATACTGTCAGCAGTTAGCAGCCCTCCCAAGACAGCTATAGATACACACCGTGCATGTCTACATAGATCTCCATAGTGAAGGCTTAATGCCTCGCTGGATTTGTAATTATTCCTAACTCAATCCAGATGCTGTAAACCATTGAAAAATAGGGTTCCATGGAATTACTATTTTTATGCAGCAGGGATAGAAGTTCCCACTCGCCCTGTGGCCCGATCCATTTCTCCTAATGTTAAAGGTATACTACGGACTAGTAAAAATTTCATGTTTTGTTATTTATATCATTATTCGGGCGAGTATGTTTTAAAGTTAAGTTCTAACCTGCTATTGGTTATTTTTATGGAGCTATTGTTTAGTAATATTTATGAATGTCTTTGGAATATGAAGGAAATATATCCCAGGTTATCACTATTCCAGGTTATCGCTAATCCAGGTTATTACTATTCCAGGTTATTACTATCCCAGGTTATTGCTAATCCAGGTTATCACTATTCCAGGTTATCACTATTCCAGGTTATTACTATTCCAGGTTATTACTATTCAAGATTATCACTATTCCAGGTTATTACTATCCCAGGTTATCACTATTCCAGGTTATTACTATCCCAGGTTATTACTATTCCAGGTTATTACTATTCCAGGTTATCACTATTCCAGGTTATCACTATTCCACCACTGGCTCATGACAAGTGACTGATTCCACGACTGTACAGTAGCTCCAAGCCTGGAACTTCCACAGTTTTACTGTAGAGACGTTCACCGAAGTGAAATGTGATGAGGTTATGGTTCTGCCTCGGCTAGGTATGAGCATTCCAGATTTTAAACTGGTGCTGATTTCTTCCAGGAATCTGATACGGCGAGGTACACAGCTCTATGACTCAACACGCCAGGGTTAACGCTCCTCAACGCTCCACTCCGTACCATCCCAGACATTTCACATGCCTTCCTCTGCAAGATGGGGACAGCTGAATAGATTGTGCTCGTAGTTTTTAGCAGTGCCAGCTAACGCTAGCGCACAGTTGCTGTGCTAGACATGTTTATGATGCCCCACTGTGTTTAATATGATCCCGGTAAATGGTAAATGCATAGTTAATATGACATTGATGGCAAATACTGATGGCAGGCAGTAAGATGTGTATGACAGATTAATGTTTGTGTTATGGTTACGGCAGAATTGTATTGGTTTTTATAACTGATCTCATTTCTTATGAAACATTCAATACTTGAACCTGCATTTTATGACACTGACAGTAATTGTAAGTTTCCACATTGCAGTCTAATTTTGTCAGGTCTAATATCGGAGTCTACTATTTTTTACAATTATTATATTGTTGCAACATATGAAATCAAATCAGTCATGCAGATATTGACGTTGAATGACATCTAGACTATCTGATATTGAAAGCTCATTGTGACCAGCTTTTCAAGTGCATCAATTTGATGTTCTATTGTTTGCTAATCACTGTTTCATTGAGACTCTGAGGAGTATGCGATCCTGATACGAGTAGAAAGGTTCAACAAATTAGTCTGTATAGCATTCAACAGGTCTGAAAGGGCATTGTCGTTATGGAGGTCATTAGAGTTAGATATGTTTGCGAAGACAACTTGTTACAACATAGCGTATTTAATGCCGAGCTGGCGGGTGTACTTTATTCAGACATGTGGGTCATGATCAGAGGTTAGTTCATACGTACCATATACAGCCCAACAACAGCTGCTTGTATTTTATTGTCAGTTAAATCCCTGTGTCTTCAATACTTTCTGTGCCAGGTTGTATGGATTCATGTATCTTTCCATTCATATTTAGACCAGATTTACACTGAAGCCATTGTTGCTGGTGTTAGGGTTGAGTGGTGACACAGCAGTGAAACCACAGGACTCGGGGACGTTGACCTGGGTTTAAAAAGTATGAATGTTTCCTGGAAATTTCCGACACTATTACCATATGATTGTGATGTCTGTGAGGTGACAGTGCAGTTATCATCCTTGGTTCATCAATATTAGCTGGTGGTTGCTGGTTTTCTGCAAGACTCTGTGTTATGGTTGTTGCAGGGTTCGTTCATGAACTGACTAGTCGTGATATGAGTAGCTTGAAGGATAAAAAAAAAAGATTTAAAAATAAAAATAATAAGAAGAATAAGGTGATCTTAAATGGAGCTTAGAGCATGTCTCAAGGGGTGTATTTGGTGCATTATAAGTGGCCTATTATTATTATTATTATTATTATTATTATTATATCCAACACAATTACTTAAGGGCTAGGAAGCGTTTTCGACGCAGTAAGTTAGATTTTTATTAAAGTACAACGACTCATTTTCAAACGTCTACAAGTTGCAGGTACGTTTAATGAACGCGAAGACACACTGGAATGTGAATGGCACCAGATCCATGAAATTAACAAACCGATTTCCTAAATTTGGTAGAAAGCCTCCGTCCCTTAAATTAGTTTGATGAGTATACAATGACAAAGCTATTCATATAATGCTTGGCCGCAAGCGATTTCCGTCGCCGATCTTTGTCGGCCGACGGAAACTCGCAAGTGTGCACTGGCTGGCGATCTTTCGTCTCGCATGTTTTGATATTTGGAGCACCGCACACTAGGCGATCGAAATCCGACGCAAATCGGCGACGCGTGGGCGACGGAAATCGCATTTATGATTGACGTTTAGGATTGACATATTTCTTGTACCATTTAACAGTATTTATCCAGCATGACATTAGTATTTTTTTATGATAATACACCACACACAGATGATCCTCTATTCATTGACAAATGTAAGAATCACCAGTTTTTTTCAGCCTCAGTAAGCTTTGTAGAAGTAGCAGTTCTTGACGGACAGACATTCAAGTTTCTTTTTGTTAATGCCATTTTAATGTATTATTCCTCTGAGATTAAAACCCAACGCCGTCCAATATAATAACGAACAGGAAGTAAACTGTTTAAAACGATGCACACTATGCTCGGTTTCACTGTATACTTTGAAACAGTTAATGCATTAATATAATTTATCAACATTTACGTACCTAACATAGCATGCAAAATAACAATGTATTATTATATTAAACAGCAATAAAGCATTATTGGTTTTAAGTACTGGAAATCAGACAGAAACAATAAAAGTGCGTTTTCCGTTAGTTGTCACTTTCATTTCCACATTGTAAACTTTTCACAAAAATGTTGACGACTGCAACAAGACATAACTGAGTAAATTCGATATATAATATTATCAGCAGTACGTTGGGACAAAATTCGTCCCTATTTCATGAACGACTAGCTATTTAATAGATCGTGTCCACAATGTTCGTAATAATTCAATCACTACTCACTGAGATGTAAACTAACTTTGATTAATACATTTAGCTATGTGATCATACACGTATATATTTTGATTGTGTTTGGTTGTTATCAATATTTTATTGCATTTCAAACTAATCTTTGTAAAATATTATTGTTTTATTATTTGGTATTTACTTAGTTTTGGTTTTACATGTTCGATTGCTATTTATTATATATTTATTATTATTTTATCATAAATGATACATTGTTAATGATTGCTACTACTACTACTACTACTATTACTACTACTACTACTCCTACTACTACTACTACTACTATTACAGTCTACTACTACTACTACCACTACTAGGTCCTACTACTACTACTACTACTACCACTACTAGGTCTTACCACTACTACTACTACTACTACTACTACTATTATTACTACTACTACTACTATCTCTAGAAATCGACTCTAAACACCACATTAATTAACAACAACAAATATATTGTGCCAAATCCATGCTCGAAAGGGTACACATATGGCTACATTATTATCCCAGTCAATAGATCAGTATGCAATCAGTCATTTCTTAAATCCCCGGGGAGTATACCGGAAGTAAATAATTATATCAATTTTATTTTGCAAGTACACGTATACTAAGAACCTGAGACATAACACCATGCATGATCAATAACTATTACTTGAACAGCGACTTGCAACGAAGATAGGAGACAGTTTCAAAACCCACCTGTATTTATAAGTAGGCTAGTTACGCTTCCAATTATCATGTTAAATTCTTCTCATCATTTCGTCATGCATTCTTACGCTCTATAACGTCTATAAGATCATAAATTGAAGAGATATTCACTACTCCAGCCGCCCAATTAGTCTGATTACCACAGTGGATCAAGTGTACGGCATGCCACCAGGCAAATCTTGGATCTGTGAATAGATGCAATTAATTTTTCTGGGTATATCAGAACAGTGGAACTCGGTCAAGATCAGCTAGTTGGGTGCTTGCGTTGCGTCCGTCTAATGACCGTGTTAACGACTGTAGAATCCAATTCCTGAATTAATATTTTTGGCTTGGGGCACTGGACCACAAATATTACAGGAATATTTCCTGACACATCTTGGTAATTATAATCAATTCATCGTTAAATGGGATATATCTGTCGATGCGTTCATGTATGCAATACGCATGTAAACCTGGTTTAATTAATGTTCTGTATGCTGAAAATTGAATAAATGTAATGGGTCGATTTGCATCACCATAGGAAGCGCTCGTGGGTATATCCTATGTATCTGTGGTAGTGCATACGAGTTTAAAAACCGGAAACGCAATGTGAATGCAAGTACATGTATATTGAACAGAATTACATTGATTTTCACACCACTTCAACATGGCGTTACATAGAGAATCTCACCCGAGTGTGTTTTGATCCTACGAGTTGATAACAGTAACGTAATCTTTTATCTACAGCATATATCTACTCTCAGAGCCTTTATTGGGTGATACATGGATTTATTCGTTCATATTGACAATTTTAATATTCTGTAAAAGTTTACCTTGTACGGATATAGCTTATACCTGTATACTATTAATCAAATCCGTTTATTGGCTGGCGGCTGCGCAACAATGCTGTCGCGATACGTCCTATATCGTGTTAGGCCACAGGCGTCAGAGTACGAAAAGTCACTGACCCTGAGTTGTCGAGGATAGTGCTGCTCTTTATATAGAGCCACCTGTAGCTTCAACAGTCAAACGGCAACACCCGCATGGCTACTGTCATGTATGTCCCCAACGCATATTTCTTGAATACAGAGTATGTTTGTGCTCCCTATGCATTGAATCATTATTGTTTTGTTTTTCCTAAATCAAACGTTTTATGTGTGTTAAATTACTGGGACGAGATCTGTTTAAGTTTCAATACGATACTCTAATCAACAACTATTTCCTTTCATATATATGACTGATATTTCGCAATATATATTGCGGAAGTAAGAAGATACAACTATTTTAATTACAGTTATTTCTAAAGGCATTCATGTTTGTAGTTATCACAGTAATTCATTTGTTTTCTTGGTTACACAGATTCTTTAGACACCATTTATAGATTACATTCCCTTTGAAATATAAATTGCATTATTTCTATTTCTATATCATTGACGAGTAATAATGCGTAAATTACATTTTAAAACGTAGGTGGCGAATACTGTATAAATGGGGTAATGTCTTCTATTTTAGTTTAAACATAATCTTATTTTATTGTTCAAAATATCGTGGGATTGGATAAAAGCTTGTCGCATGTCTTCTGTGTACCCTTGATCAACGTATCAGCTAGCGAATGCTAACTATCAAAACGTATGCACATTATAGCATGATGGTCTTGTGCTATTGTTGCATATACAGTATCGATGAACCACAACCATATTAACGTAATGGATGTAATTCACCGACATATTTTCTAGATGTAGGCCTGTTATTTATATACATGTATTTCTATCTAGTCATTCATCTTGCCTTATTCCACTTGTTATACAAGACACATCCATCCTCAGTAATACTAACCTATTCCGAACAAACATACATACATACATGTATAATATAACGATATATGTTGATGCTATTATGGACGATGTTTGTCGAATACTATACTCCGTATATATTCCGTCGAATACTACTCCGTATATATATTAGGTATCCGTACATTTGACATGCTGTATATGTCCAATTTGACGCGAGTTCTGTGGGTTGGCTTTGGATGTGTGGCGTGCTTACATCGTACAGTAGTTTATGTATGACATGTGCACCTTGTTGTTCAGTATTCTCAGAAGAGAAATTACGATTTCCTAAACAATAAGCAATGATCGACATATACCACCGGTGTATATGTAAAATGTAGGTGAAATTAGTTCCGCCATAGTAAGTTTGGATATCTGCGAAGGTTTCACTTGATGAAGGCCTCTGTGATCAATTCTTGCTGTAGAATGTCCAGAATAAAAAGAACATGATTACCTCGTGCTTGAAACTTGAGAGAGAGAGAGAGAGAGAGAGAGAGAGAGAGAGAGAGAGAGAGAGAGAGAGAGAGAGAGAGAGAGAGAGA
>JAVCKZ010062295.1:0-15234 GCA_034780755.1 Lepetodrilus elevatus
GACTACAGGGGGTTGCATTGGATATTTGTCTACCAAACAGCGGTGGAAGGGTTTTTGGAAGTACAAACATGATTTTAGGTATGTCAAGTGAATGTACTTTGCCGTTATAGCTAAGAACTAGTCCAACGCAACCATAAATATCTGTGATAATATGCCTTTAAGCATGATTACTATTGGACTCAGCTAGTGTGTGGATGTGCGGTACAGTATGACATATGGCTGGCGGTGACATATGGTGCGATGGGTATGCCACACATAGCATACATGTCTTGTATCATATCGCCACGGCACCTGTGTAACATATGAACTGCTGTGACACTGCATTTGATTAAATTTGAGCAATATTTCTTGATATTATCATTTGCGCATTATAAATGTGTATAATAATAGCATGCGTGTACATGCACACACACACACACATGCACCCACACCACACATATGTATGCGCGCACACACACACACACACACACACACACACACACATGTATGCACACACACCCACTTCACACACCTGTATGCGCACACACATGCGCACACACACACACATGTACGCGCACATGCACACACACATACATTTCTCATTATAACCATGATAACACACATGTTGATTCAACACGACATTGTAATTGTATTTTTATCACACTGAAATAGACAGGTTGAGGAAACCTGTGATAGTTTGTTAGCTGAGCTCTAATGATTGGTCAATTTATTTACTGTGCCACATAGTCACAGCAGGCCATATGTATAACATCTGATTGTATATTTGCTAAGAAAAATCTGAGAGTGCATGCTATTCGTGACATTTCCAGTTGCTACATATTCCACAGGTCCCGCTAGTCTTCAATATTTTCATATTTCTTTCATAGTTTTTTTTCTTCTTTATCAGTCAATATAAGTGGGCAGGTTTACAATATTTTAGACTTGGGCTCGAATTTATGAAAGTTATATTATTAATCTGAAGATTTCCCCTCAGTCAACAGGTGCCTATTCTACCGCAAGTGTGCCATCTGACGCCTAGCCGATCATAACACTAAGCGGAAACTTGCACCTCGACGCGACTCGACGTGACGCAACCCCTATCCTGACCGCAGCAACGTTGACGACATGGGCGGGGCCGTCAGCACGGGGGCCGACAACGATGAGCTCGTCGACAACCTCGTGGAGGCGGAGTACATCAAGAGCATCCACGTGGAGCGGGTGTTCCGCGCTGTGGACCGTGCTGCCTACTACCTGGAGGAGAATCGCGACAGCGCGTACAAGGACTTGGCGTGGAAGCACGGACACCTGCATCTCTCCGCGCCGTGCATCTACTCCGAGGTCCTGGAGTCTCTCAAGCTGGAGCAGGGCCAGTCCTTCCTTAACCTGGGCAGCGGCACCGGCTACCTCAGCACCATGGCAGGCCTCATCATAGGTGTGTGTGCGTGCGTGTGTGTGTGTGCGCGTGCGTGTGTGTGAGATGTGTTCAAGCAGAGAGATGAGATTGTCTTTGCACACAACGTTAAATATTACTTATTTTTTCTACAAAAAATATATCATCACCTAGAGAAAAATATGGAAAAATTAAATATGATTACATTTTATATTTTTTTCCTACATACTAATATTACCAACTAGGGAAAGATGGAAAAAATAAATATTATAAAATTTTATATTCAGCATTATGGATGGTACATGTTCCTCATGCCCTCATCCATATTATTTTAAACAATAAATGTTTTACTTTTTTCGTTAAATTACTTTTTTAATGATATTTAGTGAAAAAAACTTGAAAACAGCTCGAAGTCCCAAATAAAAAGAAAAGAAAATGTTATTACCCATTTATTCTTCAGGTCCATACGGTGTCAACCACGGTGTGGAGGTCCACCAAGACGTCGTGGACTACGCCCGTGACAGACTGGAGGAGTTCAAGAAGAACTGTGACGCCTTCGACGAGTTCGACTTCTGTGAGCCGGTGTTCATTGTCGGAAACTGTCTCCAGATCAACTCCACGTTCTGCCGCCAGTATGATCGTGTGTACTGTGGCGCTGCCTGTCCCAAGGAACACGAGAACTACATCCGCAACCTCATTGCTGTTGGTGGTCTGCTGGTGATGCCCCTCAACGACCAGGTCAGTGTTCATAGATCAATCCTCCCTAGTCTCCCTCTTAGGACTTTCTTATTCCCTGTTGCCTAGAAAGCAGTTTTCGGTATCTTCTCGCATCCTGTCGCCTAGCAACCAGTGCCCAGGACTTTCATACTATGTCACCTAGCAACCAGTGTATGGGACATGCATACACCCTATCACCTAGCAACCATTGATTGTGAATGATTGAGAGTGATTATGTATTTTTTTTACTGCTTATAACTGATTGTATCAGACTGAATGATTGTGACTAATTATGACAGCTTATTAGTGATTATAACCGATTGTAACTGATATGTTTTCAGCTCCTGCAGATTCGGCGGACCTCGGAGACGACATGGGAGACCAATAATGTCCTGCCGGTGTCCTTTGCCACGCTTGTCACTCCTGCCAAGGAGGACGACATGGTTGATCTCCGTGAGTTTATCTCGCAATAATAAATACGAAAATATGAAAATATTGAAAACCAGTGAGACATGTAGGAAAGTGTAGCTTGTTGCCAAATATCCTCATGTAGACCATGAAATACTGTCAACGAATGGTGATTGTATGCCTTCCCACAGCGATGTTGAACTCCATATTCACTCACTCACTCACTCACTCACTCACTCACTCACTCACTCACTCACTCTCCATGCTGAATGCAACCAGAGATGCCCCAATGAGCAGTACTTGTGCCTAATCCAGCAGGGAGAGGGTTAATGATGCTAAGATTTTATTATTTACAGTATAACTTAACTGTTATTTTAATGCATCACTGTTGGTTTAATTGTGGGTTAGTTTAAAATTGATGCCCTATTGTCTGTTTACATTTCAGCCGAAGCCTCAATGCCAATCCTCCAGGATGTGTGTCGGATCCGAATCCGACAGATCCTGCGTGGGAACATTCTAAAAGACTTCCCCCACCTGAAGAACGTCCGCAAGAAGAAGCGGTCGCCGGTGAAGAAGCGCGGCATGAAGCAGAGACGCGTCAACATCGTCCCCATGAGCATGGGCATGATGATCCTCGGTCAGTTTGAGGACAGCGACGACGACGACGGTGAGGAACGGCTGATCCGACGACGGAGATTCCTTCAGACCGTTGCCGCCGCAGCTCACGATGATGATGAGGAGGAGGAAGAAGAGGAGGAGGAAGAAGAAGAGGAGGAGGTGGAGGTTGAGGAGGATCATATTGTTGAAGATCGAGAGGAGAATGGGAACGGTGACGGAATAGAAGAAGATGCTGAGATAGCCGAGTGTTCCGGAACCAGAGCAGCGAAAGAAGAAGAAGAAGAAGAAGTTGAGAAGACGTCGACGGAAGAAATGGAGAACTCCGAAACCCTCCCCGCCAAACAGAGTGCCAAACCAAATGGGAGACAAAATGGAGGCTCGTCTAGATCCAGAGCACGCAGGCTTCGAGGCATCGCTGGGTTCTTGGCCAACCCACACCTCAGTGACGATGACAATTCGGGCGACGAGGGCATCGACATCGTGGAGATGTTGCAGCAGGATGACCCCGCCATTCCAGGACTCAGTCCGCCCAGGAAGATCCGATGTTCCTCCAACACGAGCGCCGACACCTCGGAGACGTCCGGACTCGGATCTCTCGGCGAGGACCCGCTGGAGGTGGACACATCGCAGGAGAACAGCGATAAGGCGTCGCCCGGCAGCAGCTTCGAGGGCAACAATTGTCCGGCCATGGACTGCACGGAGACCGACAAGGGCAGGCCCAGGGAGACGGTCAGAACCATCATGAGAGACAGGATAGGTCAGCTCCCACTGCCAATAGCTTTGAAGAGTTACATTACGTACTACCGCAAGTAGACGTCAGCCAGGACCATACCAACCTACACAAAATCAAGCCTGTTGATCTCGGTGCTGGTTGCAGTTAAGGGATCGAGGTCGTGTGCTGCTTTGGTTCAGATAGCTAAACGTCTCTGCAGTGGTCCCATTTTCTATCAGATATTGGTCAGAATGAAATATCCAAATGTAAAATGGGGCCATTACCACAATGTTTAGCTAGCTAAACTACCGCTGCTTAGTCCTTGTCAAAGATGTTTTGTGGCAATTTTTTTATGGGATTTAAAAAAAAATAATTTACATTTCTTTTTCAAAATTGACAATAAAGCATAACTAGAGATGATTCATGGCAATTATTTTAGATTTGTTATCGATTTATCTAATGAAAAATGAGAAAAATATTTGCCGGGAATATGAATATGAATATGAAATGTCTCTGACAAGGACTGCATGCTGCCATGGTCATGTGCCACCGTCATGTGCCACATGCAGTCATCCCACCTATATGAAGTCATGTTCCTCGATATCATGGATGAGCCTCACTCACAATCTCCCATTCCATGAGTGGGTCTCTCTGTCGCCGTGGAAACCTGTCACGAGGGGTTACACTGACCATGTTCCAATGGCAACTGACAAAACGCGGAAGGAATTGATTGACCAATCGTCTGTGATAGCTGTAAATAGTTAGCTGTACATATGCGACAGAATTGTGCTGATACCAAGTGTAGGCATATAAATCAGTGCTGCACGTTGGATCAGATGTTTCTGTTGGTTTTGGGAATTTATCATTTTTGCCACCCCATCAAAAAATTAATACATGTTTTTATGAAAAACAGAAATGTGTTGCATTCATGCATATGACTTGTATCTTCTTCATATTATAGTTCTGTGATTATGTCTTGTCTCTCATTGTCATATTGTGGTCCTTGTTTTGTTTTTCTATGATTATTTTCCTTGATGTTCAACATTTCTAGATAGATTGCAGTAATCAGATATTTCAATTGAAAATATTATTAAATATTAATCGTTGCATATGGGTGAAAGATTCCCGATGCAACAGGACACAATAACTAACTAACTCACTCACTCACTCACTCACTCACTCACAATTAAAAAAAATGGGTTAAAGGGTCACATAGCTATATAGGTATTTATGTCACTCACTAGCCAAAACCTTGATAGCTGAGTTCATGAAAAAGAAATCACGTAATATGAACTTTCGACTTTTGCTCCAGACCTACATATATTTAGGTGAAATTTGCTTTAATACTATCCATGGTTATGGTGAGAAACAGATGTGTTCAAAGTATGTACAATCAACCCCTGTTTATACGGACAGTTGCGTTCCTGGTAAAATCGTGCAGGTACGGTAACTGAATTTCTGGATATCTGAATTTAACAAGAGTTGCCACCATACTCTTCATTTATTATACACACAAATGATCCATGACATACAACAAATATATGTTAATACAACTGTTACCATACATGTAGTCTACAAAAGTCAGAATGTGTCCGCAATTCTTTGATTTTATTATGATTCTTGTTAAATTTGTTATCCAATCTAAGTGACACCGTTTCCTAATTGCATTTCCTTGATATTACCTCAATCTTTATTCCAACTGATTATTTCCAACAGCTTTTATAGCGTACGATAAACAATTTATTGTTGTGAAAACACTGTCCCTCTATCAGCCTATTTGGTTGGAGCCATTTCTGAATTTTTCAGCTCCTAGGAGGCTGGATGTTCATATTCCGGCTCAGCTAAACTGGTTCCCTGTCCCATCTATGGTTCATATGACTCTTGAGACAGTGGCTAGTTTGGTAAGCCGCTTGCGTCTTTGAATGCGTCAGTGATTTGTTGGAAGGGACTTTTCATTGTTTTAATGTAATTTTTCTGACTTAATTCTTTAATTTTTCTCTTTTTATGGTTTTAATACTTCTACCTCAATAGAATATACTTAACAAAGCACAATGATTGGTTGGCATTCTGTCACTAGTTAACTTGGCAAGCTTTTAATACATATTATTTATACAGCTTGGTTGTATATGAATAAATATTGTTCTGGTATTGGAGTAAGCTTACCGGTATGGTAGTTTGACATTTGTGCAAATATTCAACGATATTGTTTACAGTACAAAATATTCACTCATTCAACATTTAGCATATACTGTATATCAGTAACAATATGGTTGGTGAAGCAAATTTAATGAGTCCCACTTTTCCTAAACCATTATCGTCGCAAATGGGTAAACTATTCCTGCAGCGACGTTAAACTCCATATTCACTCGCTCACGCGTGTGCAATACAGTGTCATATTACAGTGGATTCTTGTTTTCCATATTTTCCCTAGTTATAATGCAGGAAGTAATTCTTTTTAATTTAACGTACGGTATGTAATACGGCATTCACAGGTCACCTTGCCACTTTAAGATCGACATACTGTATACAGTAGTACTTATCTCATCATGGATTTGTTGGTTGACTCAAAGTGCCAAGTGGTCTACGGAGCCTCTGGCTAGATTACGTTTAGTGAGTGTACTAATTTCATGTCATCGTCTATGAGTGAAGTATTCCCTCTGCGACGTAAAGCATTAATTCATACATTAATTTTATGTTGATTGCAGAATATTATTGTTTATGAAGTGGAATTGTTTGTGCACTTACAGGACAGTTTAAAGATGATTTTTGTTTCCCACGCATACCAGAATAACGTTGCAAAATGATTGGAGTTCTTAACATCTGCCTGTGTATAAAGTATTGTCCTCCTAAACATGTATTACCATGCTCTTTGTCCATGTAAAAATATCAAAATGTATGTCTTGAAATGTTTCATATGAATTCAATTAAGTGGTTTTATTTCAAACAGATTTATATGTTGTGGTTTTGTCCTCACCTATGCTTTACCATGTCATCATCCGATTGTTTGATTTTCAAAACATGACAATCTTCAGAATTTACTTTTCATTTAATTTGTTTCTGCTAGTGACATTATGAAGAAGAGATTTTTCAAATATTCAGCCAACACGCTAAATCAAAAAAACTTCAAAAACATATATAGACACTACTAGTCATCTTCATTCTGATTCATGCTTGATTTCTTGCCCTAAATATTTTGACTTGCTTTTTAAAGGTTTTCGCTCACTTGGTCCAACGGACTGGTGAATATGTCTCATATCTTCTTCACTGGTGTTGTTGCGTATGGGTGAAATATTCCCGCTGCGACGTAAAACAAGAAATGACTATTCACATGGTGTTGAAGCTGAAACTGTTAACCCTCTCCCTACTGGATTAGGCACAGACAAAGCTCTTTAGGGCATCTGTTGCCTCCAACATTGAGAGGGTTAATGGCACCAAAAGAATTTCAAACATACATGTATTACAACTGAGAACATATGACATAGTTTTATAACTATGGCACATGTCACAGTTAAGAAGATATTTTACATCCAATGGATTCCTGTGCAAATTCACTATAGAACGTTTTAGTAAATAAATCTTGTGTTAGTTTTCTTTTATATAGTTTCCTTGTGTGCCTTAACATTTTGTTAATTTTGTTTTCAGTTATGTAATATCATTTGGCTATTTAAAAATTATGGGTATAAAAATTAATGTTATAATACTAGATTGTATATAAATAGAGATTTAAATTAATTAAATTGATCATTAAAGGCATGTAATTTATTTAACAAAATATATTAAAGGCCGGCCAAGTATATTTTGTGGAAGCATTCTACCAAATTTAGGAACTTGGCTTTGAGAATCTGATGCCATTCTTCTTCCAATGTGTCTGCAATCTTTTGAAGTTTTTTGACATTTGTAAATTCTTTGTTGTGAAAATATTATTACTGGTATTAAGTTAAGAATATTTTTTTATAAGCTACAGGCCCTTAATTAATAGTGTTCGTAACTATCAAGTGAGCTACATACTTGTAGAATCTATTTTTGTCAATGTCCTTTGTTATAACACATGTACTGTTTATATGTATCATTGTATGTACATATATGTATATATTTATCATTATTTGTGTGTGATGTGATCTTTTCCTACCATACATAATGCTTTTATTGACCTATGTCATATTTATATGTATTTGGTTGGATTTATTAGTTGTTGAAAAACAGTGTCATTTTCTCCACAGAATTGGTTTCGTTTGTAATCACAGAATATGATGGCCATATTTTATCCAGAATTTTGAAGGTGAAGGCAGCTGTGTTGAGTGGTAGTACAGAGGTACTGGGGCAGCCTTTCAGCTGGAAGTTCCAGGTTCAAGCCCATGCCGCTGCATAGTGGTCAACATTTGCTCCATTGTTTGAGATTTGAGAGTTGGCAGTGATTGAATGATGTATAGGCATCGATGGCTGTTGAAGGACGTTAACCCTCTCCCTGCTGGACTATGCACAGGCACTGCTCTTGATGGCATCTCCAGTTGCCTACAGCATGGAGAGAGTTATGCAGGGGTTGCTCCAGATGGCCTTGCAACATAGTACACAGGTTTCCAGGAATTCCATGCCTATGGATCCCAATGGGTTGTCCAGTTCTCAGTCAGGTACACGCATTTCCTGACTTTCACTAAACACTTTACACAGAGTACCATAAGTATATGGATTGAAAGTGCCAGGATCCTGTTCCACTGAACGATTGTTGCGCTATGCGAGTTGAAACTTTTCATACCTTTACATGAATAGTCGTTCCGATACCCAGATTAACCCTCTCCATGCTGGAGATGCCCTGAATAGCAGAGCCTGTGCCTAATCCAGCAGGGAGAGGGTTAACTGTGCATTTGTTTGGGTCGTCATGTACGGTGCAGTAACATACCAAGAGGGAGAGGGTTAACTGTACATTTGTTTGGGTTATCATGTACGGTGCAGTGATGTAAGATTTGCCTGTATGTACTTAACACAACAGCAGTACAACGTCTTGCTTGTACAGATTTTTTGAATGAACACAAGTGTGAAACTAATTATTGTCAGTGTTATTTTTTTCTCAAACTGGGTTATCCCCCTTCTGTGATCATCTGAGGCGCGTTCAAAGCTCCACTACTTTTGCTACATATAGCCTACTGAAGCCGTTCAGCCAGCAAATATGTATGCTATGGATGAACTAATTTTGCTATGGGTCTAAATACTGCGTATTATTTGTAACGTAGCAAGATGGATTGAGCGCATGTGCAAAGTGATACACACAAAGCTGTTCAACAAACTACTATTAGTAGCAAAAGTAGCGTAGCTTGAACGTACCCAATCTCATTAAAATCAGATCAGCCAGTATCATTTATATCTGTTTGAGCGTTAGTTACGGATCTTATTTTAATGGGACTGGAACGCACCCGAAGCATTAAAAGGGTTGCACCAGTAGTCTGGGCCTAAATCTAGGTTTAGATAACATCCTGCTAAAAGAATGGTGTATGCCTGGTTTAGGCCCTGTCTACAGTACAACCCTTGTGTGAAATGTAGGCTGCACAACATTTCAATACGCAATTCTACAAATGTAGGGGTTGGCTGAATGGGTTTGAAGCAAACTTGTGGCCAGTCAGTTTGCACAAGACTTGAGTGTCCAGTCCATTCGCCGTCATGGTATTCCTGCAAAACACTACGAGGTACTGTACTGAAAAGCATTACAACCTTATGAATCTGACTTTGTGTTCAACTTAAAATTTAGTACCGTATGGGGATTTGTCAACAATATTTTGTAAACTGGAGGCCTGGCCCCGAGATTATGAAACTTTTTCTGAGTAGGATTTCATGCTCAAACTCAAAACGTTTCATAATCTCTGGCATTTGTAGTCACTGATAACGAGGTCCAATTTCGTAGTGAATGCAGCACTACATAATGAGGTCCTGGTTGAATGGATATTATATCGCTTGGTAGAGAAATGTAGTGCATCCTGAACACAATCAGCCATAATCAGCCAATCACGGAGAAGACAAACTACAGAAGAATTCAGTACACATTTTAATTTTAATTGCAACAAACTGCGTGTTCAGTGGCTGGCAGAAGCAGTGTAGCGTGGCAGGTGATCGAGCCACTGTCAATTTGCCGCTACTGTACCTACAGACTTGCCACAGACATCGAAATACCTCATCTCACATATACATAGCATCTCAGGAATAAACATCAAATGTTCTACTCGGATCAAAAATGATCGGAAGTGTATAAAAGCAGTCAAAATATTAATATTGCACATAATTTAACAAAATGAGCCTAGCCCTGTAATGAGTCATGAGTTATGGCAAAACAAATGCAGACTAGTAAATACATATTTGAGACAAGGAATGATCGTAGTAAGTATGCGGGTCAATGGTTGCACTTTTCCAAACAAGACTGTCCTTTAAGGAAACAAATACAATAATTATGTACTGGGTCTATTGGCTTCGCAATTCATTATTTAACCCTCTTCATGCTGAAGGCAACCATATATGCCCTAAAGAGCTGTTTGTGTCAACTCCAGCAGGGAGAGGGTTAAACATATTGACACTTATTTTAACTACTGCATATCTACTCTCGGAGCCAGTATTGGGTGATAAAAACCTGTAAGCAATTTAACTTTAGTATTTACGTATTCTATAATCCACATGGTGTAATGGTGAGTGGCATGCTCTACAAATGGATATATTATTATTATTATTATTATTATAGAAACTTTGATATTCAGTTGGTTATTATTGGTCTATTATTATTATATTATTATTATTATAGAAACATTGATATTCAGTTGGTATTATTGGTCTATTATTATTATTATTATTATTATTATTATAGAAACATTGATATTCTGTTAGTTATTATTGGTCTAAGAATCTCATGATCTGTTTGGAAAAGGCAACATAAATATACTCAAGTTCAAATAGAAATGAGAGTAAACATGCTATACGAACTACATGGCAAATAAAATAATAAGTTAAGATATGAACAAGGGTAAATATATTACATAGAATGCATTGCACGGGTCATCAATTAAATAAGACAAGTTGAGATACTAACAAGGGTAAACGCATTACATGGAATGCATTGCACGGTCATTGAAAAAATAAGTTAGGATACGAACAAGGGTAAACATGACAAAATAAATAGAAACAACAATGGGATGATATGAATGTACATAAAACGTACAGCAGATTAAAAATAATCATAAATAATAACAATGATATGTATCTTGTTTCGAAGTTGCTCCCATTATAAAAACTCAATGGAATGGTTGCTAGGCAGACATGGGAATGTTGCGGCGTAAATGCACAACAAAGTTGAACTTGCATGTGGTCCGTCGTCTTTTACAGATCTACAAAGCACCAATGCAATTTCTACAAAAGCTGCATAAATTATACATTCCAGTTTATGGTGTGCTTGGCACATGATGTACATGTTCGCAATCATTGTCGAATAGTACTGCACTCGGCTTGTCAATCAATCTTTCAGTCTCCCGTAGGCATTCACTCGCTCTTGTGATTATCTCCCCTTTCTACAGTGTCTCTACTAGGCGCTGTACACAATTGACACAATTTTAAAATAGGCTGCCATTTAAGCCTTTGTTTTCGATATCCTATTTTAATCGTGTCGGCTTTATACACTGAACAAAACTCATCGTTCAAAGAAATAAAAGATTTCCATTGAACATGTTGAAGCCTTTAGTGTTAAATACACTATATGTCAGTTGTGGAAATTAAAAACCCTTTTGCCATTGAATAAATTATAAATCATGTCTGTGTTGGACTATCTGGTTATATCCAGAATTGAAAAGGTTAACATATTTAATAAAACCATTCTATTCAGCGATATCTTCCAGAAAAAAATATTTCATTTTTCATCTAAGATTTCAATATCCCATTTCAATCATGGCTGGTTCTATACAACGAACAAAACCACAGCAATATCTTTCTTTAAATATTATTTTGCCTTAATTTTCTATATTCTATTTCAATCATTGCAAACTTAAAATAATGTAAACAAAAATAACCCCATTCTATTAGTAACATCTTTCAGTTTTCATTTAAACCATTATTCTCTATCAGTCATGGTAGCTTTAAAACAAGACATTTTTCTATCCAGCGTATTTTTTTTTTTATCGACAAAATTAGAAAATCCTCTTCAAACTTCAATTTCTGCCATGGCCTCTTTAATGGCGCTGAACAAAAGATTGGAGTCTCCGTTGCGCTCGGCGACGAGGTCCTCGATCTTGCTGATGTAGAGGTCGAGCGTGTCGTCGCAGACCGGGTCCATCTGCATGGGGAGCGGCACTCGCTGTAGACACGTGACCACCTTGCTGCGGAGCGAGGCCAGGTACGTCTGCGTGTCGCTGGACTTGCCCTCCAGCAGGTCGTTCTCAGCCTCCTTCTGGCGCAGCCTCGCCTCCAGGCATGCCACCTCCGCACGCAGCTTGGTCATCTGGTGCTCGGACGTGACAGTGGCCGACTTGAGCATCTCGATCTCCTCGTCCAACTGCTGTAAGTCCTCGTCCGTCTCCAGGTTCACTGGCAGAGAGAAATGGAGATTGCGGGAGACATGTTCAGATAGCCATAAAGTTCAGATAAGCCATTCGTGGATCCTGGAAGTTTTTCCAATAAATATTGTTTAACAAAAAAATAAATTTAAATTAAAAATTAAAGATTAAAAAAAAAATATGTTGGGATCGAATTGGTAGTTGTTTTCAAGCATACTGATATTATAACTGTATAGGGCAAAAACTTTAGCTCATCGTCATAATTTACACCAATATGTTGACACACTTAACCCAGTATCATACATCAACAAATCATTATCATATTGGGAATAATTTCACCCATACGCAATAAGCCTGATAAATTATATTTGCATTGTCCATTGAAGCTTGTAGCTCGTTATCACTGTCACACATTTTTAACACTCTCCCTGCTGGATAAGGAACATGCACTGCTCTTTATTTATGGCATCTCTAGTTGCCTTCAGCAGGGAAAAGTTTAATTTGAGGTTAATTAGAGTAGTTTTCAAGTGTACTGATATTTGCAATTAGAATCCCCAAAGATGCAAATTTGATGTTAAAACATGTCTCACCTTCTCCATTGGCGACTTTCAGTTGCAGCATGTACAGTTCTTGCGGGCTGAGACGGGCTTTCTTCATAGCCTGCGTGGCGTGTGGACAGCCTGACAGGCTGCGGTGGGAGAGGAAACTGCCATTGGAATGGCCAGACCCGTCACAACCAGGAGTCGGACAACTGCAATAGAATACAAGTTGGATATCATGAGGAGGAAGAGGAAGAGAAGGAGAAGAAGAAGAAGAAAAATACAAGAGAATCATCCATACAAATCGACCATCCATAATAAAATAATTATAAATAATTATTCTAAATATGAAATATGATTGAATTAATGATTTATGTCGTGGTGGGAATATTCACCCATATGCAAAGTAATACATTAATTTCTGACATGTTTCTTTAACTCTCACTACTGGAGGCAACCAGAGATGCCATAAAGCGCATTGCCTGTGCCTAATCCAGCAGGAAGAGGGTTAATGAAGTTCACTACGCACCATACACTGTCATTCTTCATTATGCAGTTGCCAGACTTATCGATGCTCATCAACATTGGGTCCTGGTTCTCGATGCCAGGGAAACACGGCCGCTGTGTGGGAACTTTGTGCCTGTTTGCGATTGGACAGCCAGATGCACTGAAATAATGAGATGGTGCTCTTCAGCACTTGACAAAACATGTACAATTCCCTGGAAATTATTTGAGAAAATCTATCATGACGTGGAACTGGGTTAGCTTCTATTACACTTTTTAGGAGCGAGTGAATGTGGAGATTAACGTCGCTGCGGGAATCCTTCACCCATTTGCGATGAATTTCTTTTTAGGAATTGAATAAACTAAAAGTGAAAAATGTTGGATATTTAAAATCACACCTATGAACTCTTCGATTTACATGAGAAATGTTCAAATAATCGACTATTTGTTCCAAATAATATTAAAGCATTATGTAGTAAGACGTGTACATTCAGAGTAAACAGAAAAATAACAATCAATGTTACCCTTTCTATTACAATACTTTCTGCCTGCGCATTGATTTATATTAAACATTGCTATAGCTATAGTAGTAATTAGAAGTTTAACAATTTTATGTTAGGAAGCTAGGAAGCAAGAGAGTTTACTACAGTACTAGTAAACATCTTGATGAATAGACGTAATAATAGCTACCATAAATTGTCACAAATATAAATATATATTAGCTTGAACATGCATGTCAAAACAAACCTTTATACTAATTATATAAAATATGACACAGAAGTCTTGAAAAACCATTTACATCAATACGGCAAGACAATAATGAACAGATGATGACAATACTGTAAAGTATCTGAACAATGACGAAGAAAACATCTCTAGCACTATGAACCAGCCATACAACTCTCTTCACTGTTGACAACAGGATGAATGGTCTTTGTACGAGTGAAAGATTTCCTCATTGACTCAATAAATCAATCTTTGTACACTGGTGATAAATGCTGCTGTTTTTACAATTAATGTGAATCAAACCTACCAATATTACATAATGTCACAATCTCAAATAATATTATTTTCTTTTGCCTCATAAAACTTGAAAGTTTACGACATACAAAGTTTTTAGTATTTATTTTACTTTAGTTTTTAAGCAGATTTGGAGTGTTTAAAAATATGCCAACAGGGAAAGTATCTGAATAACGAAATAACGGAAAATATCTGAAAACTAGTTTAAAATTAAAATAAATTACTGCTGTTTACCACAACATCACCACGAATATGTAAAACAACAACAAAATTCCTTATCGTACGTTTACTGCCGTACATCGTCATAAGTAATAAGAATAGTGCACAAACTTAAAAGTTAATAAAAGTATACAAACAATAGGTCGCAAAAAAATCATATTTAAATTTATGACCATTTTTTAAAGAATTAGGAATATGTGTTACCCGAGATTATGAAACTTTTTGAGTACAATGTCATGCTCAAGCTCAAATTTTATATGGGGATTTACGAATAAAACCTTGAGTTGACCATGAAATCGTACTCAGAAATGATTCGTAATCTCGGGGCCAAGTGAAATCTTGGAACCGGTATACAGTAACCATTTGGGATAATGTCATCTTGTCTAAAATTTAGATGTCTTAGTACAGTGCTCCCTTGATATAACGCTGAAGTTGGGGTCCATGACATGCCACCCGCGTTATAACACCCACGTTATATCAACAAATATAATTAAAGAAGATAAAAAATAATATTTTAATTTATTTTTATTTTTAATTTTTAAATGGGGTCCATGTTGGACCCCGCGTTGTATCCGAATCCGCGGTGCATCGAAGGGCGTTATATCGAGGGAG
>JAVCKZ010062305.1:0-15230 GCA_034780755.1 Lepetodrilus elevatus
CGCACAATATCAGTTTTACCAACTCGTTTAATAAATTCAGTATTAAATGACCACTCATGTTAGATCCTCTATATATTAATTTGCGAGTTACCATATGCAATTGCTATTATATATATACATGTAGTCTATTTGACTTGAATTTCAATATCAATATCGGCTTCAGTTCCACATGAAATTGATAACATGTTCGTTTTTTAAATCAAATAAAGCTTACCTTTCTTTGCAGTATCTTTTGCATCTGTAACAGAAAAGATTAATTGATTGGATGCTTGTCTGTTGATGTTTGCATACCGTGCCTATTTACATAGATGCTTGTTCGGAACGTTTATACAAGTAGAATACTAGTATTCTCGTGATAAGAAAAAACCCACAAAACTAGGGGGATGGGGTGGGGATGGGGATGGGGATGGGGAAGTATAGACTGGCCTTGACGCATGTCAACAAACCGTGATTGTAAGTAGGCCCCTATCCACAAACCGTGATTGTGGTGGCACATGGTCCCGTGCACGGTCGACCGCTCAGGTCGAAGTTAAGCACCCTTCGTCTCGGCCCATAGGCATACTTGGGTGGGTGACCGAGAGCCTGTGAGTATCTAGGATTCGTTCCTGCCCCGCACTGAGACATAGGTTGAAAAACTTGTGATGTCACCTTAGGCAAGTGGCTTAATAGTTCGAGATGCTTCTGTTCACCCAGCAGAGAATGGGTATCCGGAAGGATGAGATGGACATGTGAATGATAACCTTGTAGCGCTGGAAATGGCAGCTTGTGTTGTAATACTCCTCAGGGAGTTGAGTAGGAACACTGAGTGTACAATGATCCATTGACCGGGGATAATAATGTGGCGCTTAGAGCATGCCTTAGGTGGTGGATTTGGCGCATTATAAGTGGCCTATTATTATTATTATTATTATTATTATTATTACAGGCAAAGAAACACCACGACATGTTACATACCCAACTTGCCGTCCTAAGAAGCTATAGTAATAGTTTCCTGTTATGAGTACTGTATTAAGCACTGTCAGAGTTGGGATGACATTCGTGAGTATGTTATGTACTCGAAATGTAAATTGTTTAATTCCTGTTATTAATCTTCATGAATGCTTCCTCTGTATTGATTATAATTAAATGATTATTACGTTACATACGAATGCTCATCCAGTGAAATATTACATCTGATATTCACACTGATGATATCCCTCATACCAGTGTTATTTATGTCTTCCAAAACAATATGTGCTTAGTAGCGGTAATTAATTGAGGCCGTGATCACAATACGATGGCTTTAATCAGAGAAGGGTTTATGGATGGATGAGGATAAATGTAAAATCTGACTTTTGCCATTTCCCCCGATGATTTATTCGATAACGTTACGTAGTCCTGACAAGTGAAATCACGTGACCTTTCTGTTCTACGAGACATTCCATAATAAAGGTGCGTGTTATTTGTAATAAAAATGACTGTAATAACGTAGAATTGTATCGATTCCTAAAATTAACAGCCAATAATTCATCATTAGAAGACGTCCCATTGGGATGGAATTTGTCTGAATGTAAAAAAGACAAACTAGCGTGCAAACACCGTGTGTGTATACGAGCACTGTCCGCGACCACAGGCAGAACCATTGATGCCGGTAACAAGAATAACTCGATGAGTTGATAAAATATGTCTTGATAAAAAGACCGTATCCATTATAATAGACTATAGTCAGCTTGGGTCAGTGTCAAAATAGTTACACGCTGGAAGAATTCACTGTCATTTGACAAACATGCTCCCCGTAGAAATTAAATGAGTGTATCGTTATTGCTCGTCACTGTTTTCTCTGTCGTGAATATACTATGTGATGGATTCGAGTCTTTAATGTAAGCATGGAGAACTGCGTGACTATAATCATCAACGAAGTAAAAGTCGAAGCATTCTAGTTAGATTTTACATTCATATTAATTAATACGGAATCCCAGTTGAACTGAGATTCTGGACCTGGCTAGATATTCCCTTCACAAATGATGATCAGCAGAACAACAGAACTGCATGTATAGTATTCCTTAAACCGTTGGAGACGAACTCTGGTGTAGCAAGAACCAGACGACAGTCATTGTAGTATCAGTGCTGTGGACTACTGTATGGTGTGCAACATTTCCATACTTCTTACTGACAACTACACAACACTGACAATAATACGAAGTGTTCATCAACCGGATCTGTAACAGTGGAAGAAGATGGCTGTCGTTAAATGTCTAAACATTGGCTATAATTATTAGGAACATACGTTGTATCTGACTGGTTTCAGAGATCATGATTAGCCACTGTTTGGTTTGAAGCCAATCTGTTCTACTTGATAGCCATGAATTGAAGTCAGTGCTTTGGAACTCTCTGTGGAGTTTTTACCTCTGAGGAAGGTAGGTAACATTCTGTATCATAATGCTAAATCCTATCATAATCTTGATTCCTACATCATAATACTAAATCCTGTCGTGATCCTAAATCCTACCATAATCCTAAATCCGATCATAATCCTAAACGGCAACCTCGACGGCAACTGCATGTCTCCAAAAAACAACAAATTACAATTGAAATTCGACGGCATTATTGAAGTAAACATAATTCCCAGGAAGAACATTACGCGGACTTGTACGCGTACCACCTGTCTCCCATCTGTACTGGTGCCAGGATGTACCGTGTACATGTACCATCCCTCAATCAACTCCAAGATAAACACTTCCGACTAGATACTACGTTAATCAAGGCTGTGGCTTATACCTCCCACTGTCACCCACTTCCGCATACAAGTTTGCTTACAAAGTGCACAGCGCATATACATTACATGTACTGTGGTGAGTTATGAATAAAATCACGTGGGTTCGTAAGCTTTCATTATTTTACAATTTAATTAACTTTTCCTGAATACATATCAAATGGTTTTGCATGTTAATTCCATTAACGAAAATACTAACCATTAATCTAACTTCGGTTAATATCAAATTAGTTCATACTCCATTAAATAATCTGAAGAAGTACGCGCGGGTTGTCGTAATGTCTAGTTTTTGCATAAATAATCTAATAGAGTCTAAAGTTCAATTTCCATTTCAAGCAGATATGGGTTCTACTATTCAGAAGTGGCAGTCGATTGGCCTTGGTCAATATTGTCCCAAGAACTCGAGATCTGTCATTCATTCATAGCGGGCTGTCTAACGACGCAAATTAATAAGAGTTCGTGTGAGAAGTGCCCAATAAACATGGAGGATAGAAGTAATGTCCTATAGTCAGTCAGGACATTATGTTGTATCGCCTTCTCCATATAGTTCTCCTGTAGGAATAATACATATAGACGGATGTCTGGGCACATGGCGAGGGTCATATCAGCAGTACAATCGTGCATCCTACACGTGCTAATACAGATCTAATCCCTACAAATAGCTCGTTGATTCATACAGGTCGATATTTGCTTCTAAGACTCGATATAAGGAATCGACCCCAATCGCCGTCGATAATGCACTTATCCATTACACTGACAGTAGCATATTCTGCCGAGTGAAACTCAACGATTACTTTAAGTATTTGGTGTCAGGATTTACAGCCCAAGATGGCCTCCGTTGAACTGCTAGCGACACCTGGTGTCAGAAGTATCAGAAGTGATCACGTGTCTACTACACCTACCGATTGAAAGCGATTTGGCCTCCAAACTGATTTAAACAGGAAATAGCCTTCTGTAGATAATTGTACGTATTTATGCCGGGATAGCATGTGTGAAGTTTATAATTATTTAATAATAGTTATATAATTATTGCACTCAGAAAAACATATCAGAAAAAGCACACACTTTATTTACTTGCTTGAACTGCGTATACTGCAGAGTAAAAGTTGCGCACTCCACATTACAATAGCAGCCATATTGAAATGTACTTTACAAATGTGTAATTTTTCCTGCATTATATTACAATATGTTTCACAATTTTAAAACGTTCAGAAGAATGATCTAGAAAGTACAGGTAAGATATAAACAAGCAACATTCACCATTCCCACGGTGTTTTCCCTGTCGTCGATCGAAGCATGGGCCCTTCACTGCTTTGGAGTAATAAAGAGGCCGTTCATCATTTGGGGACATTGCTGCCACTCTTCCTGAGATCCGTCGATGCCGGTTGTCGATGATTGACACGCCTACAAATGCCACCCCACGGGCGATCTATACAGCTGTACGTGTATGAGATGTCCAGATGTCAGAGGTCAAAGCTGACCACAGTAAGACATCAACTTGGCTCATCTGCAGGTGCTCGATGACAATATTTGAAAGACGAGTTCTGATCTTATGTTGTGGCCACAATGCAACTCCTTGGCTGGGCGACTATAGAAGAGCAAGTTCTTTATCCCAGAAGTAGTGATCTGTGACACTCTTGAGAAATGTGGGGACATTTAACCCATAATAATAATAATAATAATACTAATAATAATATAATAATAAATAATAATAATAATAATAATAAATAAATAAAATAATATAATAATAACAACAATAATAATAAATACTAGTATATAAAATAATATAAAAATACTAATACTATTGAGCTGGGTATTTGTTCTTGAAGTTCCAATATCCACTATAAGACCACAGTGCTCGCGTAAGTTCTCGGTGTGTCCTAACAGAACGATAAGAGAATGCTACCTCGATAACTCTCGAGCGTATTCGTCAAACTACTAAACTACCATCACATGAAGTCTAGTATCAACATCTATACTTGTACGACCAAACTCCATACCATTGAACTCGTGTATGTCTAGCATTCATCAAGGTATACTCCGATACCATTGCCACCATACCGTCCATTCTGGATTAAAAAAGTAATTCAATAATCTACAACTGGGTTTGAGTTGCTACATTGTCTACTGATGCATGTCTACTGATGCAAAGTCTAGAGCGAAGGATGACGTCTAGTTATATGTACACTACTGTCACCAAAATATATTTTTTGTAATTCCTTATTTAATCAAATACATATTCTTTAACAAGCAACTGTGGTTGCTACGATTAATTATATAATAGATAGCAGCTAGTGGGACGGCCACATTGATAATATTCATAATTTAACAGTCAAATATTTGCGAATAACCAGGCAATACTCTCGTTATCTAACTCACTAATCTAATCACCAAAAGTAGTTCCTATGGAATTAGAAAACTCAGTGGCTATGATTGAGTTACCTCCCGTTGACATATGACATTGTATGTACATCAGCGGAACGTGTCACTTACCCAGGCTGGTGATGAAAGCCTAAGGCACAGACGGCGCTTTCTTGCGATATGTTTGTTTTCTCTTCAATTCATTGGATCGGAAATGAAAAGACTGGTTGGTCCGAGTTATTCCTCGTAAGCAGTGAATCCACCAAAGGGTATTTTTTTAAGCAAAGCAAACAGGGACACTGGGATGGTATTCTTTGCCAACTGTTTCCATTGGATCGTTGAAACGGTCGACGAGTCAGCACTATCTTGCCAGTGGTGTTTGGCAATGTATCAACGTATGAGGTGACATGCAGGACAATTGTCGCAGACATTTAGAAACCCTTGTTATGCAGTGAAGTATCTATGCATTCAACCTGTCCACGGCAGTTATTATTCAGAAATAATATATTGACCACTAATAGTTGTATCAGCATCCACCATTCCTCGTTGACGCGTGTCTTTGAATAACGTTAACTGTTAACCGGTAGAAAGTGTGCATTAATAAACATGCCCATTGATTTGTTATAATAGTATTTGTGCAGTTCTATTGATCGATACAATTATGCCTTTGAAGATCAGGTAAGCAAAATTTAGATAATGCGTTATTAAAGTACACATAACTAGGTAGTACGATACGCTTCAATGAATGCAAACCAAAAACATACCTTTGCTTTACTCAATAGTGCACATGAATGCCGAATGGTTCTAGTTCGATTGACAATGTTCATAATATTGACCGAACAATTCAGAGTAGCACAATCAGATATCACATATACACGACATTAATAATGCCTTGTAGTATATGGATCTGCATTTGAATATGAATTTCTATAGTGTTTTTCAACAAAACAATTGTTAGTATACAACGTATACAGACAATCCATTAGAAAGTGTGTCTAGTACCCTTAAAATAATAAAAGAAGACAATGCAATTTAGTAATGATTTATGAACCATCTTATATGACGTTGTAATCTTCCATCTGGAATGCACTCAACTGTTGTCTTTGAGGACAGTCGGACGGTTTTCCGTAACGTAGCCGCCCCAGGAGCAATGGCTGCCAGTTCAGTATGTACGACAGCGTGTTTGACGCAGACACAACAACATATCACGATACAGATCCAGAGAGGTGTGGTGTTTGACCACAGTCCAGTCCTGACCAGCATTGGTCTCAGACCCGAGCAGGTGCTTGCATTGGTGAGATGAATGTGTCCGGCGTCTCGGGGAATAGCTGTGTAGCTACAGCGAGTTACCAGCAGGAGGAAGTATCCCTCAGAGAGGTGTTGGACTTCGTCATAACAGTTGACGTTCTGACCAGGATATCAACTGACGACAGCAAACACGTGTCTACCAGCGAGGATCAGACCTGGATATTCATACATGGGGAAGGGTGCACAGTGGCAGATCTACGGACTTCAGAGTCCAATGTTTCGAGTTCTAACACGTCCTTAGAACCCAGACTCAATATACGCGGAGGTTTCCATTCTAATGTTAACTGTGCAGTGCATTTATTGCTCTTAGTTCGTCAGTTACGGAAGCACTTAGCACTAAGGGTTGTTGGAGATTTCCTCCTGACGTCATTTGACAAGCCGTGCTATAAGTAACATAATATTGAAATAGTCTTTAATTCAAACCAAATTAAATCATATGCTGTACGTCGTGTCCATCAGACGTGCTCTGATGACTTGTGTTGTGTTGTACTATCCTCTGCTGAAATCACGGACGAGGTTAAATCACGTTTTCCTTCCGAATTGTATGTTTAATCGTTTAATGTTCTTTCCTTGTCGACCCGGATACATTCATCAGTCCAGACACGGGAGATGCAATCAATAGCTACTGTACGCTTTCAATAGTAGCACTGACCTTCTGACATATATGACATTTTATAAATGAGCTTGTCGTATTTCAAGACAGATGAACTACGGCTGTCTAGATCCAGCTGACATACGTGATATTAATTATCAATATATTTCCTCAGACTAGGAACTCCATTGTCCAGCAAGTTTAATTACAAGACTAGTTCTATATCCACGTAACCCTGGCAGGGTGTCCCAGTACAGTTCAGGGACACACCAACTGCTTCATCTTGCCATCTAAATCTGTACATGAACATCTTGCCATCTAAATCTATACAGATAGTCACATCCTGTCCATGTAAATTACAGTCTTTTGTAAAGAGATTGCGATTTACTAGCAGACGTTCTTTGACGAGGTCTATATGACCCAGAGATTACGAAACCTTTTTGAGTCTATTTTTGAGTCTCTATATATTGTATAGATTTTGAACTTGAGCATGAACTTTGATTCAACATGTTTCGTGATCCCTGTGTCTGGCGTCCTCCGGTCAGTACGTTGGCGCCACTGAGATACTTGTTCGGAATTAATTGTATTCTTCTCTGCTAATACTTCCTATATCAGTTATCTGAGAGGTGAGCTACGAACAGTAGGCTTAGGACATATTGACCTATATGGTGTTTTCTCAACATGTACTACCACACTACTAACATATACATTATATCCAGAGTAAGTTTCAGTGCCAGTGTTAGTTCAGGAAGTAGATTACAATGAGCATGGGAGTTGTTGTGTGATGTTGATATATCATTAAAGCTGTTACGGGACTTGAATAATTAAGAGCTGTGCATGTTGGTAAATATTTGGGTATTGAGTTAATGTCTAGTGCATACAGTCATGTGAGTTGTAGATGTGCATCTGTAATCCAGTGTTATAAATCCTTTAGAGGACCAATTATAATATGTTCTCGAGTTTGTTTAAATGTCAAGTCGAAATATGCTTAATAATAATAGTAATGATAATAATAAGAATGCATATTTATAACGAGCCTATTCCATGTCAAATACAGATGCTACACTGTCACCCCGATCAATGTATCTATGATTAATACAAGATTCTAGCAACGGTGTAAAGCATATTTTATTAAAAATAAAATTATATTTTAAATTAAAATTCTGCTTTTCTGCCTATCATTCTGAACATGTTAAACACAATAATACACTATTGTTCAATTTTTAAAATGCTTAAATCAATACGTTGGCGCGTATGTATAGTTGAACGCTGTCTAGTTGAACGCTGAGACCAGTACGTGGACATCTAGACGCGAGTGTTGGTTGATACATGTATTATATGTATGGACATGTTAACTGTTACAAAGCTGTGGAGTGGTGTCACCATGCAGACACTTGACATGTCTACTTGGAAAGTAGTTGTTCATATACGATCATCAACTGGCCAAATACACTTATGCTTGACCACAGCTACATCAGGTTCTGGTCGAGCCTAATTGTAACCAGCGTGATGTCATACCCGGCGTCTTTGATCGTCTCCCAAATCGTATTGAAATATGATAAAATCTGATATAATTATACACGTAAATCCAAGTGATAAGACAAATATCTGCGCCTAATAACTATTCAATTATCCTCGCTCACTTGCTGCAGACATGAATCACAGGGAGTGGGGTGGCAATCCAACTGTCCGCGTTATTGGATGTGCGTTGACTCAGTTCCGAGCGTCGTGTGTTGTCAGAGTAAATCAAAGTTAGGGACTCCTACCATGCAGTTCCCGCACTGCGAGCAGATCTCCAGACCTAGCTGTGGGTAGATAGACCGACCAGATGACCGCACCAAAGCTCTCCATACTAGTCAACAGTAGCGATGGAAATAGTACTATAACTATATAATGAATGAATGAATTAATGCTCTTCCAACAGTTCCAATATTGAAGAACACCGAGGATGAAGAACATGTTCAGAAAAAACATATTTTAAGAGGAATTTCCAGGAATGGTTTTAATAGGCAATGGCTTGTCAGCGGTGATTAATCGGTTTAAATTCCCAAATAAGAACTACAAGCGGCATGAATGAGGTTATATAAATACCAAGCTCCGCAATCCTATATGCATGCATTCCGAGATATTGCGTGACTTTAATTAAATTTCCAACTAGACCAAGCCAATCATTTAAGAAAATAGTGCCCAATCATTAACTAGGACGATTTGTGTGTAGCGTTGTAATTGTATAGCGTTGTGCTCATGATGATGGTGGTGATGTACTCACTATTAAGACATGTATTAATGCTGACTGCTAAGTATAATGGAATAAAAAACCTGAAAAGAATATCATATTGAGAATACGATTGCTTTACATGTATCTGAACATATTTTCCCACGGTTTGCTTTATTGTGTATCTTCTATATTATCATTATGTCGATTGGCCTTAATTTTCTTACCGTTCATTTGTATTCATTAATCTAAGATTTTTAAAAAACAAGAACACGTTCATTATAGCACAGTTCTTAGAAATACACCGTCCCATGGAAACACGCATAAAATGCATAAAGCAGTATTGCGTTAATCGCTTATATTTTTTGTACCAACCCATGTTTAAGAACTGGTCCCATTCCATTAGACGACGATCTTGAGGCTACTTAGCCGCCACTGTAGTGATGCATGCAATACCAAGTGTGACAAATAGAGAGAGAAAGGCTATAGTTATAACATGTTTCTCGACGAATTGCTCGCATGTTTGTGATCAAAATGAGACGATCAATTCTTATGTCATCGAACAATAAACTCCATAACTATGAAATAGCACTCACAAAGAGAAGCGTTAAGCCCACTCTCATACTTTAAATACGTCACTGTACTTTGAAAATAGACTCAACATTTTGAAGCAAGAGACACTCCATACCTATACTTCTTGTCCATGCTATAGTAGATGAGAATATCATGGTGGATGACAATATTATATTGGATACACAAACGTATATATAGTTGATGACAAAATAATGTATTACATGTTATCAATTATGTTGTATTGCATACATGCTAAGATATCTAATGAATCACCTGTGACGAATTTTATACAACAAGCAGCTTAAAAAAGGAAGATACTAGTAACGTAGCACTATGCGCGCGCGCACGCACGCGCGCACACACACACACACACACACACACACATACACACACACACGCACACGCACACGCACACACACACACACATACACACACACACACACACACGCACGCACGCACACACACTGCTTTAATTTGTCATCTTCCAGGGCTAACACTACTTTTCGAAAAACACTTACCATCCCCGCCATCAACTATGCATGTGTGTGCCAATGCAGCAAGTGTTTACTACTCCAGCGGATGGTACCAAGCCGATGAAGTCATAACTTCAACGTAGCTTGTTATTAGATATTAAACTAACAATTTCCTGGTGATTAACGGCATGAGAGAGAAGGCATGCATTGATTGTTGATCAACATTTACATGTTTACAAGATGCATGAGTATATATTTGCATAACTTTTAAATATATAATCCTTTATATTGCATAGCAACCACATGCTTACGCATTTAACTTCTTCATATAATAGTACTTCGTCTTGCATAAATGTAGGAATACAATATTCAGATAAATGCAACAATATGCGACCACATCTTGTCATATTAAACATGTTTTATATAATGAAAATAAAGTCGGCATGCATTGATTATATATTTGCATATTTGTTTAATATAATCCTAAATATTACATAGCAACTACATGCGTACTGATTTGACTTCTTCAGTGCTTCAGATATAGGAAGACAATATTCAGATAAATGCAACAACATGTCACCACTTCTTGTCATATTAAACACGGTTTACTTATAATGAGAAACGCTGTAGTATATGACAATGCATACTAATTTATTTTATGAATTTAAATACAGCATACATTGAAGGATGTTCGTAGATCTACACTTCGCACAATATCCAGAATAGTATCGTGGGTCTTACTTTCTTAGTGAACACCTTACGAATTCAAACTCTGACAAGAACCCGTAAAACATTTCACACATTGTATTGGCGATTTTTCAATTCTCTGCTATTATTGTGTGTATATGTTCTTTGTGAAAACCTGTATTTTTACGTTTCTATGACCAGCTTTGAGACAAATGTTGAAATGAATGCTACGTTTCGAAATATAACAGTTGCCCGATAGTTACAGCTTTAGTATAAACACTAACTAGAGAGTATCCTGGAGAGCGTCGTGATATACGTTTAATAGCAATAAATTCATTAAAGTACGAAATTACACACATTCGAACATTAATGTAAAAGCGTATACATAAATTGGTCGCATGCCAAGAAGAAAACGAATGTTATATTACTCTGACTATAGCACTGCACGTGAATCATTTGTCGAGGAGCAGCACACAAACCTACACTTCCAGCTTGGCTACCATTCCTGATTAAATTGCTTTGAAAAAACAGTAAATAAATCACACACGGATACACTGCTGTACTCACCAAATATACTATATAAGCCCATGTGTAAGTATGAGCATATGGATAGTTAGTAGCACATTCTATGACATAATTATACGTTAAGAGTTCCTATAGTCAACAGTATACTTATTCAGCAAATACCATGTATTGATGGATACCAATTAAAGCGCACTTATCCCATAGTTAATATTGTTAACTAAATATAACTTACCTTAAATCACGTAATGATCAGCAACTTGTGATAATTCCTCCAGTAACTATTCTCATAAGTCTGTTGAACATAAGTATTAGTATTTCCAATATAGACATGGCCTGTGGAGTCTCTCGATCATTAAACCTCATCCCATCTGTCGCAGATAACGCGCGGAGTTGGAAAGTGTCCCGTCAGGCGCGAAGGGACACAAGATGTGGCGGTAAAACATCGATACGAGATCTGATGGAGGCGTAATGCACATTGAAAGTAGTACCGGTCGGAAAGGTAGCGGATACTAGCAAGCAGGATCGCTTATGAATTAAGTTCTGTGATTTGCTTCGACAGTCAGTACAGACATCAACATTGCGTTACAAATGCATTAGTACAGACTAGTTGGTAGTATCCTGAGAGTGTTCGTCCAATAACAGATTTCAGGACAGGTTTTTCTAATACTAAGCACCACTATACGTCGGTATTACTAAGGAGAGACGTTACCTTCCAACCTAGAAACATGTGTCATCCAATTCTGTAGGTGAATCGAGCCTCTGCTATATGCTTGGTCAACTTCCGCCACGTTGGAGTGGAAGATTCTACTACAAATTACTGACACATGCCAGTGGTATGAATATAGTTTCCATATTTATATGAATTAATGAAATGATAAAGTCTTAGTATGCATGTACTAGTGGCTTGAAAGGCGAACATGACATAAATCAAGGACAGTATTATATAAATAGTACATTTATCAAATGCCTATTACGTGCAGCAGAAATGTAGTAGGAATACACGCTGCGTCTCAGTGTGACCACACCTGTCTAACTCCAGAGAGATCAGAAGAGTCTCCGTCTACCAGAAGTTTTATAGATGCTAGTTTTCTTTGACTCGTCTATCATTGACACCCATCGAGGTCGAGTATATATCTATGTAAGTGATATGACACTTAACCACTGGGCATTAACACTTAGACAGAAGAGTTATTGGAGTCCGTGGTAAACATTCTAATTACTACGAGATATATTCTAAATAAAACTACGTTCTAATCAAGCTACCAGTATTTTTGGATCCCGCCAATGGCCTTCAAGCCTTCTTCTTTCATCTTGTATTTTTTCCATGTCGGTTGAGTTGCTCTGACCTGTCGTCTTTTAAATAAGTAAACCTGCACCTACATCCACGTTCAATCTTGGTCTCCATGCTAAAACGTAGATCACCTCAGTCCGCTGCCAGGTATAGTTACAAGTGAGCGTGAATGATTTTGAGCTTGGTCATTGGTAGTTTGACGATAAGCACTCATGGTGAAAGTATTGATACGAATACCACGGTTCCATAGTCTTCCTTTGAATAATATTACTTTCAGAAAAAACAGTATACTCAATAAAAGTTGAATATGTCAATTTTAAACGTGGATACACTGTCTATACATAAGATATTATCATTACCGTTCAAAGTTTTCTTCAGACATTGTGGAACTGTGGAACTTATAATATAATGGATATGATGGTATGTGCGTTCTAGCTAGAATAATATACGTATCGCGATGTTCGTGACATTAATAATCTTAAAGATGTGTACTTACTCATTAAAAGTAGCTACCCTGTGGGAGGTTTTCCTCTACTACATAGACAGTTCCACTATATAGTTCGAGGTAGTTAATGTGCTGCTGCTGCTGGTGTTGTTGTTGTTGTTGTCGTTATTGTTGTTGTTAGCATCTATGAACATGTGGACACGAGCGGTATATGGATGGTCGTTCTTGGACTCAGCGAATCAATATTAAAAATAGCACACTGTAATACATTGTACGAGACAGCGAAATATTCCTAACTGATGTGTGTGTAAACGCCAATACCCTAAAAAGATCGGTGTGTGTGTGTGTGTGTGTGTGTGTTTATGTGTGTATGTATGTGTGTGTGTGTGTGTGTGTGTGTGCGTGTGTGTGTGTGCGTGCGTCTCTCTCTCTCTCTCTCTCTCTCTCTCTCTCGCTCTCTCTCTGTGTATGTATTGTAGTGTTCATGTATGTGTGGTGTGTGTAGCGTGTGTGGTAAGCTTACTTTAGACAAACTCCTTGTAACACATATACTGAGTGATAGACGCCGCATTGAGAAGTCACTCGCCCTTTATATTTTAACATAGTTTTGATGTACGTTACATGCCTTAACGACGGACGCATGTTCTGACTTCCGGTGAGGTAACTGGGAAGTTCGTTGTTCTCGCTGACGATGATGGTAACTGACAAATAACTTGTAGAATGTTAAACCCATGCTGCTTTAACTGATGGCCTGGAGCCAATATGCAATGTTATTTCACTATATGTTATCCTGTAAACAGAAGAAAATGACGGAGACGACCATAGACTCTACAATGTACGATCTCAGCCCCCCGAGATTTACAGCTAGACTTCAAAGTCCATCAACGATGAACACGTTATATACTATCTACACCGCTACATTCTGTTTCCTTCCTTATTGTGGGCCTAAATCTCGAGAAGTACGTTTGAAGAATCGTCTCATGAAAGCATCACAAGGATCGTGTATGGTCTGACTGTCAGGTCTGTCTCTGAACACCGTCGCCGTGTTTGGTACACAATCAGACAGCACAGACGCAGATGAAAGTAGGTTACTATACAGTGATATATACCAAGACAGTGCTGTTCTCATACTGAAGGCTTTTTTCTTTGACCTCCAGTGAGAGTCATCCATAAAGGAGACGTTACAAGGAGACGTCTCTTAGCAGTAATTAGTTCTGTTATTAGGACATCAGTTTGACATGTAGATTGAGATCACTCGTGTTCAACCTTGGCCGTTTTACAATTATTGCGTTTCCGCAATAGGCATCATGATGCAAATCATGTTGTGCAGCAAACATCAATCTTCTACATCTATTAAGTACCAGGGCCCGTATTCTCAAAACTTCTTAGCTAAGAACCTCTTAGTGAGAAAATATCTCTTCACAAATTAACATAAGCAGAAACCCAGTTTGGCAAATTCTTTGTACTTACGAACTTCTTAGGACTTACGAAGTTTCGAGAATACGGCCCCAGCAGTGCAATAGGATGCCCAGTATACATACCTGCAAGGATGACCATTGTTTAGTTATGTAGTTTCACTAACATTCCTCCCAAATGGCTATATTGACTGAGGTTATAACCATGTTACAAAAATCCCAAGTCCAAACATATTTCCATTAACAGTTACGTTAATGTAATCGATTGCAACTTACAAGAACTTTAAATTCCACTTGATGGGGAAAAAGGCGGCGAACAAGGAATTGGAAACACCCCCAAATTATAGTGGACATCGATTCGGGATACATTAATTACTTTATATAATGTTGAGGAAGACAGCGAGTTTCCAGTCGTCTGAAGTATGTGAGGTACTCTAGGAAGCAGATAGCACAGAGCACATGGAGCGTGTATCTGGAAGGCATCGTGTGTGTTCATGTCCTATTGTCATATTGGAAGATATACTCTCCAAAAAAAGAAACGCATAGCTAGTTTTATTCGCTTATGACTTCCTTATTTTAAGCTCGCTTTATCG
>JAVCKZ010062316.1:0-15227 GCA_034780755.1 Lepetodrilus elevatus
TGGGATGTGGGGGTGGGATGTGGGGGGTGGGATGTGGGGGGTGGGATGTGGGGGGTTATCGACGACGGTCACACGATGAGGACATCCTAACTTCCTGTCATGTGACGCCAGGTAATTGGTAGCTGCAAAGAAGCAGGGTGTTGGGATGTGGGGGTGGGGTTATAGACGACGGTCACACATGGAGGCCATGACTCACCTTGCTGCTCCAGCTTCCTCTTCAGCTTGACCTCCATGAAGTGTTTGGCCAACTCCTGCTGCTTGTGCGCCTTCTCCTTGCGCTTCAGTGCCAGCTCCTTGTTCCGTGCTCGCTTCCCTTTCGACATCGCGATCCGATCCAGGATCTCCACCTCCGTCAAAGCTACAGGCATCTGCGAAACAAACAAATAAATAGATGTAAACGTTTGCATAATGAGCGAGTGATCATGTTGCAACAGGAATTGCATAATGAGAAATATTATTATAAAATAATCATGGATCTATCAGTTTTCTTATATTAAACATAACATTTACGTGTTTGATTTTATATTTACCACATTTCCTGGTCGCATTTCTGAGAATTCTCCGACATTGACTTTGGTGTTGAATGTGAAGTTATCACGTGACAAATCTGTGATCGTATTTCTGTCAAGGTACTGAAAAGAGTTTGAAATGAAAGATATGATTGATCACCAAAAAAATAAACCCATGATAACATAACAAATATATATATTTTCTAAATTAACAAATATTTTCTATTAGATTATTAGTTTAATTTTTGGATACAGACACTAATATCAAAACTACACAAATTAACTCACTCGCATAACATCGGGGATAGTCTTCATCTTCTTGCCACAAGGGGCAAAGTACAGGACTTCTCCCACGATCCCTCGCCGACCCATGGCGTGCACTGTGGTTTGTCGTCGCCAGCCATGCTCCAAGGGAATGCGTAAATCACTCTCGTTGGTCACAATCTTCCGCTTCTTATGAGCTGGGGCTAAAAGTACACAAAAAAGTCCAGTTAATTCTGCCATTAGGATGAGATTTCCTACATTATTTTTCAATGTTACCTGTCCTGAAAGTTGTCTACATAGAAGATACTGGGCAAGACTACCTGGAAAAAGACTTATTTGTTTAATTTTCAGTTATTCTTTTTTTAATAGTTTCTTAAGTAAAACCTACATTCTGTGTAAGCAACAATAATAACAATAATAATAACAATAATAATAATAATAATACAAAATAATGCATCTATTCCATGTCGTACACATGCTCATGGCATTACATTATTACCCCTGTCTAGTGTAATAAAATCTATTTTGAAGGACCAATATGTATCAAATTTGTAATACGACAAAGATATCAAATCACGATTAAGAAACTGAACACTCTTGAGTGTCATAATTCTCGAACTATGTCCAGCAGAACTATGTGTGGCAGATCACCCCATTCAAGCCTCACAAAACACCAGCTGTATGTGCTAACCATCATCCCCATCTTCGCCTGTTGCAGTCTTCCACGATCCGCTGTTCTCGCCGTTACGCGAGCCATCAGGGTCGCTTTCAGAGTCACTGTCGCCACTGTCGTCATCAGAGTTGTCACTATCGCTGTCTGCAACACGGTCAAATAACACAGGCTCAAACATCTGGATGATACTATTTGCACTTCTATTTTTTTCACCCGATAATAATAAATTTGTTAATATTCCAAACAGTTGAAATGATGACAGTAATATTATTAATTGTCTCAAAATATGTGTTTATGTTAATGAACAAAATATATCTAAGTAATTAACTGGATCTAAGTATGTTAATGGAAAGTTAATGCTTACCAGACTGTGAATCAGAGTTGTCTCCCCCTGAGTCACTGGCAGAAGTGTTATGGCTGGACTTGGACGCACTGGCCCCATTCTCTCCCAGCTGGTGGTTAAAGTGTTTCTAAAAGACATGGAAGAATAGCATGAATCCAAAGAATTCGCAGTCTGCTCACAATGAATGAATTTCTACTAGCCCTTAGAATGCCTTTTAGCATTGAGAGAAATGGCCCGTGCTAGTGGGCCAGTGTTAATTTCGATCCCTGGTAGTATAGACATTAGACTGGCATCCTCACCACTATTGCTGCCTTGCTGATGTGCAGCTTGAGACTGTGCATGCTGTGTGAGGGTGAGGACGCGCCGGAGGACGACACAGGCTCGGAGGAGTTGACAGCCATGGAGAGAGCCGTGTCCTTGTCCTGCTTCAGCAACGCCTTCAACTGCATCTGCTGCTGCCTCAACTCCGCCTGCTGCTTCCGCACCTCCGCCTCCAGGAGGCGACGCTTCATGTCGGGGTCGTCCAGCCGGTGGTGGTGGTGGTGCTCCTGGAGATGCAGAGACATTGGTCAGTTTAGAAAGTCGAGGGGCAACTCTCATAAACGACTAAATCTCGAAGATCAGTCATCAAGAAAATAGGACTTTTGAATAAATATCATGTCATAACGACCAATGACTTCTAAATCTATCAATTCGATTAAATTTAGTGCTTTACATTTCACTCGTAAGAGACTATAAACCTAATAGACACTTAACCCTCTCCCTGCTGGATTAGGCACTAGGGACTGCTCTTTATGGCATCTCTGGTTGCCTCTAGCATGGAGAGGGTTAAATCAGCAACTTATGGCCAATGGGAAGCTTTCAATCCCTCCTGCCAGACAATACCTTGTGTGATCCGCCACTCGAGTGGGACTTTGACGAGCGTACTCGAGCCTTGGACCTGGGATGAGGTATGGTGAGGTCCTCAGCCTTGTTCTGCATGCGTTGTCGGATCTGGTCGGCCAGCAGCTTCTTCTTGAGGCCGTCGATCTGGTGAGCCAGGGCGCCCGCCTTCTTGTCAAACTCATCGCTGGACAGGTTCTCCCCGGAACTGTCGTCGCTGAGTCCGGAACTGGAGGACGTGAGGTCCGAGTGGCTGCCGTTCTCCGGCGCAGTTGCATCTTTGTGCTTCCTCTTCTTCTGACTCGACGACGATGACCTCTGGAAATATATACGTAATTAATAATAAATAATTATTAATAAATAATAATAATAATAATAATAATAATAATAATAATAATAACAATAATATAATAACATAATAATGGGATTATAACTGCATTGCCACAGTACAACCTATCATGATCGCGTCGTAACGTTAACTTTTGCAAACACTGATGCCATACCCCCAGAACAGGATTTGAACCTGGGGGCCTTTGCACTGATTGAAGGTCAACATTCTACCACCCACCCCTTCTAATTACTATTCAAAGCAGCAGTCCTGTACACCAGTAAGTATTAACTGTACACAAGGCATACTTACTTTATCTACAGAGTGAGTGGTCAGTGCCAGAGGCACTATCAACTCTGCTGAAGGCAGTGAAAACTTGGATGATGTGGATGTGGCGGTCAGAGGTGACGAGGTGCCAGACGACCGACACGACGCCGACTTTGGTTTACGTTTGCGGCCATCGTTGGTGCTGGAAGTCATGGAGCGGCTTCCATTGAGGAGACTGGTGGCTATGGATGAAGAGGGTGAGGAGGAGGTGGATGACTTCTTCGAGCGGCCAGATCCGTGCTTGGAGTAGAGTGGACTTATAGCATTTGCTTCCGCTAGGTGTTTCATTCCCGACAACAGGGAGCCTGGCAAACAGAAAGTCATTTTCACTGATTGCTAATAGTTAAGATTCTATAGATTTGTGTGCATATATTAGTCAATAAACATGGAAACATACATACAAAATACAAATTCTGAAAGAATTAGTCGATAAATATGGTGGGAAAAATAATAAGTTCTGAAAGAAAATGTATTTAATAACAACAACATTATCTCAAAAAAATTTCTTTTTTTATTTCATTTGCGATGATTATTAATTTGCTGATTTTGTTTGCTAATTCACCAATATTGTCCGAGAGTAGAGTTGCCACTCACTCTGTGGATCTCTTCGGTGAATGAGAAAAATACACATACTTAATCAAAATACAATGTTTTTATCCTATTTTCCTTTTTGACATGATGAAGATTATATATAAATTCATAAAAATAAACATGTTAATTTCACTGAAAATCTTATCAAAGTATATTCATACACATTATACAGCCACTCCCAAAAGTGCACCAAACACTATATTATGGTCAAAAGTGCAGCACGTAGAAATTGCTAAGGGGGGGTAACTATTCAGTACTTCTACTGAAGTACCACTACACAAACTCAGGGCTGAAGAATATATATAGGCAGGCAGATTGGGCAAGTATGCGAGAAAGAAACATGATTCTATAAATCATCCTTCACTTAGCATCTCTGAATACGTACGTATGTCTAAACAGGCGTTTTGCAAATCAAAACAAGATAAGCAAATCACTCATATCAACCATGCACAAACAAACTTAGTCAACAATAAATAACAAAAAATTTAAGATTTAATAATTAGTCATCAATTAATTTGTATGTTGATATCAACACCATAATAACAGATACCCAATTAAGTATTCATATATATTACCGGTATATATAATAAAACAAATAATTAAATATACTTGAAAATTAAAATATTAAATAGCTCCAAAAAAAAATAGTTCTACTGTTTCAATAATGCATCAATAAACTTTGAACAATGCATAATGTAATATTGGTAACTACATTTCCATTTTTGTATGTGCATACGCATTTTGAAAGTACAGGGCTGTGTCATTTCCTAGTTGAAATGTGTCATTGCTTATTTGGAATGAAATGGTACTACACAAACTGAGCGTAGACGGGACATCTAGAAGAAATAGGTGGCAAGACAGCGGGACTTCTAGGTGCACCATGAGATTCCAATATATGGCTACACAAGACAACATGTACGTCTAAACCAGTCATGAGAAACTACAACCACAATGTCTTAAAACATAGGATATTAATGCATATTCAAATGAGATTTGTATGTGTTTTTAAACCATGATAATGACTTAGGTTAAAGCAGTTGGTAATTGTATGATTATGGTTACAATGTTCATATACAATCTTATAAGATCTAAGACCTAATTAATTAAATAATTGCATTACCCATTAGATAAATAAACTATTTTCTATTTTAAAAAGTAGAGTGAGTGATTATGGAGTTTAACGTCGTTGCAGGAATCTTTCAACCATTTGCGACAACTTAAGAATGCTGATATTCTATTACATTTCTTTCTTGCAATATTCTGTTTCCTACATGGAGTTTTATTGTTACCAAACAAATAAGAGATGTCAATCAAATACATATATATCGAGGTTTTCCTAACAATGGAATGCATTTTCAATTTTATTTTAACCATTACCACGTGTTGAAATCTATCTCCAGTGATTATTTAATTTTTCTCAACCTTTTTAAGATTTGTTATCGCCAATTTAAAATTAAATATTAATGCTGAAACTATCGTTGATTTTGACATGGTCTCATGACTGGAGGGTAAAGTGCAATCTATAAAGTGTGTATGGACACAATGGACAACACCGAGAGCAACTGAGAAGAAGAGAATACGTAGGTATATAACACAAGCGGGGGCAGCAGTGACGTGAGTGTCCTACGAAGGCGGCCATCTTGTTCAGCCCCTTGCTTACTGTGATCGACGTTGATGGGTGCTCGTAGTAGGCACTCGAGCCCCGACTGTGGGAGCTCAAACCCCACGGGCAGCGGAGTAAACGACGGGGGTAGGACACTGCCCAAGCTGCCAGCATATACCTCCAGCCCTGGCACCTCGGCAAGTCTACGAGCGTGCTCGGACGCGGACCGCCACCAGTCGGCGCCACCTAGTGACCAGATTAAACCATAAGTACCCCGTAGAAAAGTCTGCAACAACTACATCCCACTTTCCCACACGTGAAACCCAGGTCATACAGAAACTAAGCTATGTCTTCAACAATATTTTGATGGATTTACATGAATATATGGTACAAATTTAATAATTTAGACTCAATTGTTAATTCTTTGAAATTTGAATTAGAACATATTTATTGAGTTTGTTTTTTAAAAAGAAGTTATTTTTATTTTAGTAATAAATTTTGTAATAAATTTTGAAAATATTTAGAAAATAAAAATGTTCAGTCTTAACACATGCAGTCATGAAAATTACATTGTTCTTTTGTTAGTTTTCTTTTCTCTTTCACCTAATTAACCTTTTTAAGAAGAGATTTCTTTTTACCACTTATCTTAGTTCAAGATTAAAAGATAAAGTTAATAATTTTGTACAAAAGCAAGCATCATCTTAAATTATTGATATTCATTAACATGTCAACAACTCGTACACAGATCAATTAGATTTTTTCTTAGCCACTAAAACGGAAATTCAAAAACCGATATTTATCTATTGCCACATCCAGATGAGTTAGATCTCCTTACAAGAGCTAATGATCCATGTCATTCGATAAAATGAGCAAACAGCGAAACTGTTTACTGTCTACTGCCTCGGACAAAGCTATTTCAGATATGGTGAATGTATTGCACAAGTCCAGGCTCCCTGTCAACTAACACCATCCATGTCACCTCCTGTTGTCAACGTCTGAGCAGATAGATTCCCAGAAGCCCGTCACGAGCTGCTGCCTGTTAGATATTGACCGCCTTTTACAAAATGCAACAGCATAGGAGTGACATGGACGTCCTCTAATGTATCGTAATAATTGATATACCACTAATAATTTTAGAATATTTGAAGTATGTTATTGTCTATATTGACAACTATGCATTTACATATTGAATTTGCATCTTTAAATATCGAAACTTAATGCATCCCTTGTCATCCCTCTAGCATGTGTTAAAATACAACGAGACTATTAACGCCCGTCGTACAAAAATACGACGATACCATTAACGCTCGATACCATTAACACCCATGGTACCACAACCTTTAACCTTCTCACTGCTGGAGACAGCCAGAGAACACCAGCGTGATGCATTCTGACAGTGGATTAAGGAATTCTTCTGAAGACATTTTTTCCTCCACACTGTAGAGTACATGAACATTGAGCAGGCTGTTCCAGTGTACAACAACAAGTTGGAAGTCTGGAACTTGTATCTGATGGAGTTCACTGGAGTCCTCCAGTGCACTGGGTTCAGCATGTACAAGTACTGCACTACGTAATGCACCGCGCACAATGAGCAGTAGCTACACATTCTTCACTGCTTCCTTACACCGCACACTTTACAGCAACCCATTTAGCATTTCTCTTGTAGCACCTGCTATATTGTACCCCAAAATACCCTAAATACTGCCCTCTATCCCCAACACCTGCACCTCTGATGAACACCCTACATACTACCCTTTATCCCTAACACCCATCAGCAACACCTACAATTAGTTCCTTTGCCAATCCCCTTAACCATCTTTATTGTATGAAGATCAGAAGGTACCGTAATAGGAGCAGTAATTGACACTAATTGTGACGAATCAAGCAGAGAAAGGGTCAATAATGATTGGACACCATCTCAGAAATATCATTTCAAGAAGGTAACCTTCTCACTCCTGGCGGCAACTGGAGATGCCTAAACAGGTAATTTAACAAACCGATTGGGAAGAAAGTCAAATGACCGCTAGTACTAAGCAGTGATAGATTTGATTGAATTAATGTTTAACGTTGCGGCAGGAATATTTCACCTATAGGCAATGACAAGCAGCGATAGAAACTTTTAAAACTTACTAGCCCAAATAATGATACAAATGACAAATGTTATGAATTTCTATTAGCCCTTAGGATGCCTTTATATTAGCATTGGGAGAAATGGCCCAGGCTAGTGTTAATTTTGATCCCTGCTAAGTCAGACAGGCAACATCATAGCTGTTCTCCATAAAACTCCAGCTAATCGGCAAGTTGTGAACAACCTTCTTAAACCTGGAAAGCACCTGTTCGTCTACATAGGATTGCTGGACTATCTAGACTGACTACATGATTATACCTGGACTACATGTCGGATCAATATCCCAGTGTTTGTCGCGGCCTATACTGGTCCAAACTGCCACTGAGACTTCAACATCTATACCAATTTCAGATCCATATCATTTCAGGCTTTCTTATCGGTCTTTGCTCAAACAACACATAAGCGCATGTGATATTTATAGTCTTTCTCCAACCAAGATAACATCTGCAGTGTATAACTCAGTCCAATGGACAACTATAACTTTCAAATTCCTTTTCCTCCTCAACATGTTATAAAAAAGAATATACTTAAAATGGTGCCAGGATTTTAATTAAAACAGCATCATCAACAGTATAAAAGTTGCTTCCTATAGTTGCAATCTTGGCCAACACAAACTAAAATAACCATCATTTGACATATAGTGTCAAAATCTTGTGAGGAAGCATATGTATCATTTTGCCATGTGTATATAAAAAAACAACTGATGTTGTGGTACACAAACAGCACATAATACAATATGTCATCACGACTTGTAGTTATCAATATACCTGATGTGTTAGCATAATTAATTCTCACCATGCTGAAGGCAACCGGAGATGCCCCAATGAGTAGTGTTTTTGGCTATTCCAGCAGGGAGGGTTAACAGTGTCAGTAATAGTCAGTGTGCGACATTAGCAGATGGCCAATGTCTTAGCTAAATTCACTCGGTCTAAGCTAATGCACTTTGGCAAAGACCGATTGTCTAAGTAAAAATAAAAATTCTATATCTAAATTTGCACCTACTTTCTGCGATTTCATGGTCCGGGCTTTGCTTAAGTCATTTTTAATTGGCCCTGATGTCTTTGATACCTCACACTGAATAGTTATTCCATTCAATATACATTTTTCAGTTACCGGTAAGCCTCACATTTCAGTTGTGTATTTCATATACAAACTAACACCAATCAAATAAACAGTTAGGAAAATATTCAAATTTAGGAAAACAGCATTAGAATGTGGTGTCATGATGTTATTCCTAAAATGCTTAATGCTTAACAGTTCCGTCGCTAACATACTGTCAAATATTGAAAACGGGGCAACAGGTGTTATGGTATATACATGACAAAGCAATTGTTCATTCCCCACTTCAGTGTTATGTAACACTGCCAATGACATAACGGAACTATACTGTCTGTAGAACAATAGGATGTCTGTAGAACAATAGGACTGCATAGGAAGACTGGGTAGAAATGGATGTTGAGTCATTAGCATTCATTGTGCCATGAAGCTACTGGGTCAGCCGACGACCAAATTCCATGCATTCCTGGTAAATTTAGACTGGTGACCCATTAACTTCCATGACACAATGCATGCTAAGGACTCAACCTCCATAACTTATATTCCTTACAATAGTGGCAAACGCAAAAGACAATAGTTAGGTCATGAAAAAGAAATCATTTCTATACAACTTAATATAAAACATCCTCTAATGGGACAAAACTTTTCATCTTTAACCCTCTCCATGCTGAATTAGGGACAGGTAAAACTCATTATCGTGGTATTTACAGTTGCCTTCAGCATGGAGAGGGTTAAAGTAACATTGCCAGCTGTGTTGTTAAATGCAAGTAGGCATACCTATACGGTAAATAAAATACTGTAGTTTATTTTGATGACTGAATAACAACATATGATATCACTTGCCAGCAATTACCATTCATAAAGAAATTAATGTGAATATGACGTCTATGACGTACATCACAGGATGAGACAATAATACTGTTATTATATATAGAATATACTGTGCTCTTAGGTAAGAAATACATAATTGTCAACACGTAATAATGACGACTAACTTAAATATAGAGTCTACTGGGTCTTTGTTTCATCGTACCTTCTATTTACTTCACATCTGACAATGAATACAAATAGGAATTGAATAGGAACTGAATCAACATTCTATACAGCTATTGTTATGATTGTACCTTTGACAACAAAGCCAGTGAAATCACTGCCATCTAACCTCTGTCATATGACCATGCTGTCACATGACCAGGTCATAAATAAGCACAGTGTCATATTGTATGTAATCAATACCTAGGTAGGTCACAGGCTGAAAGTAGAACTAACAGAAATAAGGTACAGTAAACTACATGTACGCTCATGACATTCATTTGTAAGGACACTCACCACAGTATTTAAAGTACACTCACCACAGTATTAAGGCCACTCACCACAGTATTGTTCACTCCATAACACTATGGCATAATGGACCCACTTGACCCTCACCAGGTCCTTATATAAAGTGTTATTTTTTAATACTAGCACAATACCAATACCTAAAATTAATCTAATCTGCTACTGTATGTGTCAGTAGAATACATGGAGAAATGGATGGGATATTTGGTTTAGTGGGTGGAGGTGGTAGGGATGTCATTATATTCAAATTCAAGATGGTAATGGATTGAAGAAATTAACCAATAGTTCTGGGTTTCGTTTCTCAAAGCTCTCATATTCACTATGAGACCATAGCGCTCTCGTAAGTGCACGATCCCCATGTATTAGAGATCGCTACGAGAGTCCTTATGGCCTGGTAGTAGATATGAGAGCTTCGAGAAACGATACCCTGGTTATATTATATTGATATGTAAGTTGCATCTCAACTTTGTTTATTGTTATACGACTCGAATTATAGTACTACACTCGATCATTCTATGGAACAGATCCTGTCCAACAAGAAACATCACACTAGGAATCAGATGACAAATACGGATACCCATGTATATACAGAGCCAGAAATATTAATGAAGCACCATTTTATCTTTATAATGATACCATGCATAGGAAAAAAACTTGAAATGTCAAATTTATTTGTCACCATTTATTTATTCAGCGTTCCCAGTGTGAATGTTAACCACAACCAAGACTGAGCTACAAGTCTCCTCCTGTGACTGAAGTCTAGCTACAAGTCTCCTCTTCCTCCTGTGACTGAGGTCTAGCTACATACTGGAGACGTACCTGTGACTGAGGTCTAGCTACATACTGGAGACGTACCTGTGATGGGGTTGGGTCCATGTCCCAGCAGGGGGTTGGGGAGGGCCCCGAAGGAGCCAAACAGGGCGGCGGGCGGGAAACCAGGGGGTCGGCCCAGGAAGGAGAAAGCAGGGAGGTGTGCGAGCCCCGGGAAGTGAAGGTCTCCGGACGCACCCAGAGGCGGGGGCCCTAAAACACCACCACCAATATATAGGGAACACAGTACTTCCAAAAGGATTCTCATATGGCCGCAATTTTTCAACAACAAAAAAACTCAGATTGAAAACCGAGTTTGTAAATTGATAGCTGATATTTTTCCTACGGTCTAGTTTTTAGTTAACAAATTGGAACTCAGTTGGGTTTTTTTCCTTGAAATGATGCCAACCTTTTTATTTATTTTTCAGTTAGAGTAAAAATTCAGAACAAGTCTTTTAATTGACAAGTTTGTTTTGAGAAATTGGGGCCTAATAGAACATAGCACATTATTTGTGTGCATACAGCATACAATTGATTATTTGTCAAACATTGAGATGGTTGGCTATGTGGATGTGTGTAGACATACCTAGGACTAGGAGATGGTTGGATGCATGTATGTGTGTAGACATACCTAGGAGATGGTTGGATGTGTGTATGTGTGTAGACGTACCTAGAAGATGGTTGGCCATGTGTATGTGTGTAGACATACCTAGGAGATGGTTGGCTGCGTGTATGTGTGTAGACGTACCTAGGAGATGGTTGGCTGCGTGTATGTGTGTAAACGTACCTAGGAGATGGTTGGCCATGTGTATGTGTGTATACATACCTAGGAGATGGTTGGCTGTATGTAAGTGTGTAGACATACCAAGGAGATGGTTGGCTGCATGTATGTGTGTAGACATACCTAGGAGATGGTTGGCTGTATGTATGTGTGTAGACGTACCTAGGAGATGGTTGGCTGTATGTATGTGTGTAGATGTACCTAGGAGATGGTTGGCTGCGTGTAAGTGTGTAGACATACCAAGGAGATGGTTGGCTGCATGTATGTGTGTAGACGTACCTAGGAGATGGTTGGCTGCATGTATGTGTGTAGACATACCTAGGAGATGGTTGGCCGTGTCGAAGAGTCCATGGACAGGACTGGGGGAAGGGTTGTCCTCCTTGCTCATAGCATCTGTGGACGGCTACCTCTGCAAAACAAACAGCATTGCTACAGAACATGCTACATCAAACAATCACAGAAATAATATTATTACATTCAAATTTCAAATGTGAATTTCCCTATTAAGTATTAACCCTCTCAATGCTGGAGGCAACTGGAGATGCCCTAAAGAGTAGTAACTTTGTCTAATCCAGCAGGGATATACATGCATAACTGACCACCTCAGAATTCAATTCAGCAATTAAATAATATCGCTGTAATATATCATAAATGATCTAGCAAATACATCTACACAACAGTGTTGTATATTACACCTATGTCAACAGCATGTCAGTAATCATCATGGTGATGTGTTTGAGCTGTGTATCACTTAGCTTGGGGTCAGACCTACTTAGAGTCTTGTGTTAAAGTAAAGACATGAGCCAGGGCTGATATTGGCGTACTAAAGGAAGATAGCCATGCATTGCACTCGGACATTGCATCTGAAAGCTTCACCAGATTGTGTAATACCCAGCTTCCAGAAGGAATTTGAATGTTTTGCTGATGCTCTACATTGCATTGCAATTTTGTTTTCGCACATAATTTCTATTCCCAAAAAATTACTCTGGCCAGTCATGACAATGATATTATCAATGTTTAAATCACAGGCGATCCTACTGTCACTTCGCAGCAACTCAACATAGAATTATTATTTTTTAAATAATCATAATACTTTTTAATTAACCTTCTCCCTGCTGAATAAAATCAAAGTGTTTTATTTCTGCATGTGATCAGGCAAGTTAACTCGTCTTCAGCAAGAGAGGGTTAACATTAAACCATGGTAATTATGTGTATTGTAAAACTAATTTGTGGCATAAAAATTAAATGGAATAAGAACACATGAATGCCTGGACTATACCTAACATGGCAGTACCCAGTTCTGGGTGTCCATCAGACAAACTCATTCGGCATGTATAGCAGCAAATGACATGTTAACATGACAGGACCAACGTTCTCGAAAAAGCACTGTATAATACCCACTTCTATTTTGCATGAATTTCCTTTCTTAGATTCATAATGGCAACAAACTGGCAACAGCCAGTAGAGAAGTAGCTTAGGAATTGATTTTTTTTTTCCTGAACAAAGAATGCTATTAATATCATCAAAAAGCCTGCATCCAGCAAGTTCCATCCACATTAGAGATACTTGTGGAACATCACTTGGAGAAGATGTCACACACTGTAGCCAGGTCCAATATTAAACATTAAGTCTTGAGGAGCGGATATTTAGGTAAACCGTGGCTTTAAAAGATCAGTAACTATCAGTGAATAATTAAGATAGTACAGTGTATACTTCCTATCGATATAGATATAAATAGATAAATAGAAAAATATATAAATAGGTATATAGCATAGGAACCTCCGGTAGTATATAATCTATAAACTACAATTTGCAATCATATGACAAGGTAGTATGATGTATTAAGATAATATTACTATTGTAGAGTATTGAAATCATCCAGTCTTTGTATCATATTGAATATCAGATTAAAGGACCGTATTTCTACCAGTTGTAGCAAGGATATCACACAACAGAAAAACACTATTTTATTAAATATTTTGGCATTTGACACCCAGATACAAGCGTGCCATCTGGACGGGTGGTGCTTCGGGATTATCTCCCTCCACATGCAGCCCACCTCGTCAGGTCAGGCCCACACTAAGTCGAGATAATCAGTGGACATATCGTGGTCTCCATTGTGGGGCCCGCGACACAGGTAAAACATCTGCTAACAAGCTCTGCATCAGGGACAAAGGCTCTACACACCAGAAGAATGAGTCAGAAATGGGGATCTATACTAAACACTACTTGAAGTCACTTGGGGGATCCATAAAATTTACTGACAGTGTGATAAATATCCTCTGGTCTGGCTTGACACGAAGTTTGCGAAGTGCAACCCAGAATATGTAGATCATATTGTGGGTTTATAATAGAGGTTAGAGGGAGCAGATTCATCGATTTAATGTAGATTTTTCTAAATGTCAGATATGACTTGTGAAGTTGAACTAGTGACATAGTGCTCACATTTGTTATTCTGGAGATATACATGATTTAGTCTTGTTATTAACGTAAAATATAATGCATCTGGAAGTATCATTTCATAAAATTTCAATATGCTTGTCAGAATAATATTTGCCCTGTATTATCATACATGTATACATGCATAATAAACATGAATCACAGTTAAAAGTTGTTTGTGAAATTATACGAAGCTTATCTACTTTTTAGTTAAAAAAATAGTCTATTGCAATTTTAACCACCCGAAAATGTGTTACATTGTGATACATATTTCAACTGTTGCATGCTGAATTCTTACAACTTCTTAGGTCAAAGACATTAGCGATTAATATTGGGACTTTAACCTTCTCCCTGCTGAATCAAATCAAAGTGTTCCATTTCTGCATGTGATTGAGCAACGTAACTCGCCTTCAGTAGGCAGAGGGCTAAAGACACAAAGCATTAAAAATTCAATATATTTCAAGATTTTCGTGTCCTCGGTCCAATAATACTAACATGGCCCCAAGATTAGACAGCTTTTTCAGTACAATTTCATGGTCACGCTCAAATTGTATTGGAAATTTGTGAACAAAACCTCGAGATGAGCATGTTTGTATTAAAAAAGGTTTCATAATCATGGAGCAGAGGTGTCATGAATGAAGAAAAGAGTTGGACATTTTTAAATAGTAACAAGAAATGCTGTATCACGACGAGACTTTTCCTCGTGTTCTGCTCTACAAACTAAGCCTAATAGCTACTGCATGGCCTAGGATTATGTTTCAACTTGTCTCCAGGGGAAACATCCTATCTGTATTAAAAATAGTGAGCGATTTGCTGCTCAACATCACACATATGCAACAAATTAACGATAAATGGCATATCTACCTACTAACTGTACCAAGTTTACACTATCCGCTTACTTTATATATTGTTTGGCCGAGTTTGTTTTCCTCGAATTCTCCAGAAACTACATAGTGATCCTACACGAGTAAGTCAAGCAGAAAACCTAGCAATTGTGTGTCTGTAGACTACACTAAGTATTGTGACAAGATCTCCCAGGTATAAACTCCAGGAACCATTTGTGATGGACAATACAATGTATGGGTGGCGCAGCAATGTCCATGTCAATACCCCCCCTCCCCCACCCCAACCCACCCCAACCCACCACCACCACCA
>JAVCKZ010062327.1:1480-15224 GCA_034780755.1 Lepetodrilus elevatus
TAGTACTAGTAGGCCCTATACAGTCGTAAAGAAAGTAGTACTAGTAGGCCCTATACAGTCGTAAAGAAAGTAGTACTAGTAGGCCCTATACAGTCGTAAAGAAAGTAGTACTCGTAGGCCCTATACAGTCGTAAAGAAAGTAGTACTCGTAGGCCCTATACAGTCGTAAAGAAAGTAGTACTAATAGCTAGGCCCTATACAGTTCCACCAGACTACAACAATGCAGGGTAGGCTACTTCTGATACTCCACCTGAGTGACATCGTGTATGTACATTTAATTATTTAATTATTTTTCTTTCTAATCAATTTGGATCAGCATTTTACATGGTAGACTCTAGCACGTTGTCTTGTTATACGCTGACCATCCTCTGAAACAAATGTCCTATGAACCCTTACACATGCACTAGTAGTCACTAAGAAAGAGCCTAGGGGATACAATATGTTGTAGTAAAGAGCCTATATATTACTAGGGGATACAATATGTTGTAGTAAAAGTAGAACTACTAACCACTTGAAATATTATTAGAAAGCAAAATAAAAAATAAAAATTTAAAAAAATTAAAAAAATTAAGTTAGAAGGAAAAAAAAAAGAGAACGAAAAGGAAAACAACTAACACTTACGTATTTTATTGTTTATATATAGTATATTGTAGGTTTTCGCAAAGAATGAAACAGAAACTTCTTTAAAATGTATAAAACTCTATACTAACGTATAACAAATAAAATATCAATATGACTATACATGTATATACTAGTACTTACCAATATATGAATCCTCTTTAATGAGAGCCATCGAGAAAGACCCGGCAAACACCAGCAGCAACATGGCAACGACAACTCCCGTGCTCGTGAAGGCATTCTTCTTCAAGACCCGGAACCCCACCACCAGATTCTCCTGCGAAACATCGTCCCATTTAAACCGCTCGTACCCAGGAATCTCTGCAGCCAAAGCTTGTTCAATACATCGCTCAATTGTCTCCTCTTTGATACCATCTTCTTTTGCCGTGCGTCGAATTTCGCGTAAACTTTCTGAAAGTAGTAAGATGGAGTCAGCACGTGTGGCCGCCATGACGTCGAAATACGGACTCTGAGCAGCGCACGTAGATGAGCAGCGACTAGTCAGAGGCGTACATATCATATGTCACTGTGTCGAGTCTGGTGTGAGGGTGTGAGTCTGCTAATGTATAAACGCACACCTGGTCTTAACGACCATTACGCGACAGATTGTGTTCACACAGTATTGCCAGGTTTTGCGACATATCTATCTTTAACATCGATCTGTTTCGCAGTGCCTGTTTGGAGATTTTTAATAGCAAAGATGACTCTGTAATACATAGGCCTACATATCCCCCCCCCCCCCCCCCCATAATACTTGGTGTCTGGTTTAACGCCTTCATGTGTAACACATGGGATACCGTAGGCCTAATATTCCAATCTACTAGATAGTCTATATGTATATATATTGGACATATTATGCTTCTTTAGGAGATAGAACTCATTTCTCATGTGACGTGCTGGGTATCGTTTCTCGGAGCTCTCTTAGCCGCTAAGGGACCATAGCACTCTCTTAGCAATGTATATCGGCAAAGAGAGTGCTATGGTCCCTTATTAGCGGCTAAGATAGCTTCGAGAAACGATACCCTGGACCGTATCCGCCTTCAGAATCACAGACATACCGGAAGTGGGGCGAGTTCTTGGTTAGCCAACCAGCAATACACACTCTAAGGCCACCGTGTTCAATTAAGAACCAGAGATGCCTTTGTCAGCTGTTTGTCTAATCTAGCAGGGAGAGGGTTAAAAGGCATACTAGTATATAGGCCTACATGTATGCAGCTAGTGTCTATCTAATATCAATCATAAAGAGGGTAAATGAATGCCTACAAGAGATAAAACATACTGTCATGTACGTTCACTTTACTTATAAATACATTTGAATTTCAATATAATTGAATGTATTCATGTGAAATATTGATTTAGCCTACTTACTAGATTAACATCTGATTAAAAAAGTCAAGACCAAGGCAAAATCCCTCATCATACCGCAACTTGGTATACATCGCTAGTACATTCCAGTCGATAAATATCACGAACTAATTTCGATTTATTTACGAAGAAATCTATATTATTTTATCAATTACATCTAATGAAATTGTCATTGTACTTCAAGTTACATTTACTTTTTACATTTGCTGTTTACTGTCGTGGTTATCGTATGTCGATACACGCGCGGGGAAATTATCGAGCAAAACAGCGCACTTGTCAGTAATAAACAAACATGGCGACGGAACATTGAAAAGAAGATCGCTCAATGAATAGAACGGTTTAAAGGAAGCACATGGCATGGGTAAACAGGTAAGGACGTGCGCTGTCAACGCAAACAGAATCTATGCAACAGGCGAACGCAATAAGCGTGCGCACGGTAGCTCGAACACGCCACGAACATAGAAAATCACGAAGGATATTTCGCAACTGGAGATCGTGCGAAACGCGGAACGGAAGAGGAACGACCTAACCCCTAGCAGACGTATGCTAATCACCAACAGGAATAAAGTTGCGAGCTTAATTTTTCAACTTCTAATACATGTCACCGTTGTTTAGTTTATTCGTACAATTATTCCATAACCAGAAAACGTCGTTTGTATGCTAGGACCGCGTATGTTATGATTGACAACCGTTCGCGGAAACATTTACGAAGTGCGTCAGCTCGAGAGTCACACAGCTTGCGGGCAAAGATAGCCCAAGCGCCGACCACATTATCGACGGCCCAGCGATATACCAAGCAGAACACGATCCCTGAACGCGCTGACGTTGTAGGCGAGCGATCTCTCCGCGCTGACAAACTGGCGCACAGCCGTGACCTAACCCACAGCCTACCAACCCCGGCCATTTAGCTGTGGAAATATGAACTAGGATAACTTCACCACCTGAACTAAACACCCTTTTGAGTCAGGTCTGGGTTTTAGTAACTGCTTCACATTGGAACCATTTATTTATAGATAGAATGGTTACTGATACTCATATGCTAATTAATCCAGGAATCGTTCCAGACATGCCATGGCTATTTATAGAATCTCACATCGTTCACCGACACCTAACACTGCGAGTGGCGAGGTTAAACTCCATATTGAGACCTGGAAATATGCATGCTTTTTATTTTAATGAGAGTACGCCATTTGCATCCTCTTGCGTTGGCTCGTTCGTGCCTGTAGTAAAATAATGTTACAAGATTTGAACCAAGAAACGATACTAATTTCGATATTAATTTAGTAAAAAGTACATTCAAGCTAATAATTAAATACACGTATGTATTTCTTCGTGAAAAATCTTGCGAAAAAAAATGTTATATCGACAGTTCGGGTTTCGACCTTGACCCTGTTTACGGACACAATATCCTAATTTATACATGGATTACATCAGATATGTCTGATAAAGAAGTTGAGGAAGTAATTTTTTTATGGTCATGTGAGTTTTGTCGTTACGCGTACATTGATCGACATGCCAGATAGTCTGGAGCGTAGCTTTTGTTAGGCCCTACGTTCATGTGGCCTTGTCACTACTGTAAATCTGCTATGTTAATGTTTGGTTAAAAATATAATTGGCTAGGAAATTGTTGTGGAATAATGTCTGCGTATCTATATATGCTACTCAAAATCTGCTAAGGATCGTACCATTTTTGTAGGAAATAATACCACCCGCAATGTAAAATATATCTTTTAATATAATACCACCCTTAACCTTCTCCCTACTGAATAAAATCAAAGTGTTCTATTTTTCCATGTGATTGGGCAAGTTAACTCGCCTTCAGCAGGGAGAGGGTTAATAGTGATCACTAGCAAATTTTGAGTGGTATAGCAGTGTTTCAGATGGCCAACAAAATGTTCAGGACAATATCCTAACAGGTTTTTAAAATCTCGGACATTTGTGAAAATAATCAGGCATGGTCTGTAATAAATTCGGACATTTGCGAAAATAATCGGGCATTGTCCGATGACCGACGCCCATCTGAAACACTGAATAGGTTTGATACAATTGACTGCTTTGCCCGTTATTTAAATTCTATGTAAACTTTAAGATCATGGATTATTATGAGCTGTAGTAGGAAGTAGAAGTAGAAGTAGTTATTAAATAAAGGTATTTGATAATTGATGCATAATTGAAAGTCATTTCAGCTGTATCACAAATGTATGTTATTTGGATACCATGATAACCAGCTGGTATGTGTGGATGGGTATTGTGTATGTGCTATGTAATTTAATTACTGCTAGATGTTTCTGATGTTATTTCCTTTGGGGCTGATACAATTAGATCTCTAAGAGCCTAGACGCCCTGTATTCTGAGGGCAGTATTCTGAGGGCAGTTCTGGCCACAGATTCCTTGTGTGAACATTTTCCTTTGTGTACACTGAAACCTCAGGTTCTTTTCCTATGAAGAAAGTTTCTCGAGGTCATTTGAATATCGGTGGCCATGAATAATGAATAACAAATCGTGCAAAGAACAGTTGAATTGCTTTTTAGTGTAGATGTAGAGATGAAGATCATTACCAAAGTTCAATTCTTTATAGGTCGAACCATCGCTTCTAGGTGAAAGGTTCCCGGTGCAATGTTAAGCAACTAATCACTCACTTATGGGTGAAAGTTTACAGGAACGTGAGAACCCACTAAATCTTAATAGAAATTAGTTCCTCACACGGAAGAGAAGAATATGATCATTGATGATCTAACTGCAGTTTGATTGGAGTTGACCACGTTTCTGTCATTGCCTTTTCTTAAGCTTTTTTGTGTGTGTCACCGATGCGCCGGTGATGTCTGGCCATTCAGCTGTGCTATGATTGATGGTGGCTGTACCAGTCGTCCTGATGAATTACCCGACCATTGCCTGGAGAAACACAAACAAACCCCTCATGCTTGGCTTGGAAGACAGGAACATCTGAGACTTGTTGATGCCTATCTGCACTTCCACAGAACGAAACTAGACCCATTGCATGAAACAACCACACATTGAAAAGCTGCACTTTTTTCCCCCCAGGAATAATCTACGAGGAATTTGCTCTGCGAAAATGAGTATGCAATAAATGTCGGGGACTGAATTGTGTAATGCGCTGATGACGGGTCGCTATCAGCAGCCAATCAGCACGTCAGTCTCCAGTTACCTCCGTTGGCTTTCTGTGCCCGTTGTCATCTCTGTGTTCCCACTTTCCTTTCTACTTTCTGTCAAGAGAACTTCTACTTTCTGTCAAGAGGACTTCGTGGGTCCTGAGTTCTCCCTGGTTTCCATGAGTCATGCGGACCCGACAGGTTTGAAGTGCAGAGCAAGTGGCCTTCTTAATAAAACAGTGCCAACAGCTAATGCTTTCTAAAATGTGGAATTGATGTCTTCTTTGGAGAGTATGGTAAAACCAGAATAGAAATGGCCGAGCTTTTGGCAAACTAATTTTTTTCTCTTCTCTTGGGAATCAACTCAAGTGTTACTAACACTAACAGTCCAATTTCAGATTTGTATGTAAGCAATCTATTAGATTATGAAATGCGTAAATGTTGGTAGAAAAAAAAAGTTAATTCAGGTTTTATGTTTGGGAAGTATTATTTGTTGCTGCAGTTTTTTTAGTACCAATTTTGACATGAATACACTTCTAAATTTATCAATTAATTTGATAGTGGTTGGAAAACTCACTCATTGTGTTAAAGAACTGATGTTGTAGACTACGACCTTTTCCACCGACACCTGAGGCCACTAGTCTTCTGTCATTCAATTCAAGTTTGAAATCAATTGCTTACAAAGTGTGAATTAGACAGGCCGATTGTATGGTGACTGGTAATGACCTTTTAATATGGCTGGATCATGATCAGACTAATACACACATACATATATGCACGCACGCACGCATGAATGCATACACAAACACATGCACACACGCATGCACAGATTGAATTGGCTGTTGGGCTCCAGATCTGACAGGGACCGTGTAGTGTTACAGTTTGTATATATTATGATGTGAATTGCAACATTAATTTGATTGCCTGTGTTTATGATTGATGTCCTTCATTTGGCCACCCTCCCTGCTAACCTGGGCATAGCCTTCCCTGCTAGCCTGGGCACAACTCTCCCTGCTAGCCTGGGCACAACTCTCTCTGCTAGCATGGGCACATCCCTCACTGCTAGCCTGGGCACATCCCTCACTGCTAGCCTGGGCACATCCCTCCCTGCTAGCCTGGGCACATCCCTCACTGCTAGCCTGGGCACAGCCCTCCCTGCTAGCCTGGGCACAGCCCTCCCTGCTAGCCTGGGCACAGCCCTCCCTGCTAGCCTGGACACAACCCTCCCTGCTAGCCTGGGCACAGCCCTCCCTGCTAACTAGCCTGGGCACAGCCCTCCCTGCTAGCCTGGGCACAGCCCTCCCTGCTAGCTTGGGCACAACCCTCCCTGCTAGCCTGGGCACAGCCCTCCCTGCTAGCCTGGGCACAACCCTCCTTGCTAGCTTGGGCACAGCCCTCCCTCCCTGCTAGCCTGGGCACAACCCTCCCTCCCTGCTAGCCTGGGCACAACCTTCCCTGATAGCCTGGGCATTAATCACCAGCTGTGTAAAGTCAAGTGCTTACGTTGATGGCATCAAACCAGAAGCTGGTGATGAGCAGCGGCCACAAAATCAATGCTCATCATCAGCAGATGAATCTTCTCATAAGGCCAGAGCTGTATTTATGGTCTCATATGATGAAACCTTTGCACATTCTTCCACTAAAGTAGTCATCAGCATATCATGTTTTGACATCTCTCTGAAACTTGAATTTCCTAGAAATAATTTGCTTCCTGAATTATTTTCAAATGTGTTCTATTAGTGTGAACATGTTTAGAATTACTCCGTGCAAATCTCAAACAAAAATAAATCTTGTTGGGAGATGATCGATTCGATGAGAGATATTTAGATAGTTATTTCTTTCATTATGTAATACATGTGATTTGTCAAAACAATTTGGCCTGGTTTATTTCTACTGGGAGGTTTTATGTTAATTGTGAGATCCTTAACCTTTATCAAACCACATGTAGGATTCTTGGTCCCACTCCACAAAGTGATTATAGATGGAATCGTCAGTAAGCTTCCTTGTAATAGGTTTCGTAATATCGTGGCCAGATTTACAGATGGTCAATGCTGTGAAAGGCTTCATTTGTGGCAAGCTGTCATGTGATTGAACTGGACAGATGCGTCATCTGACTTTGTACAGCTTCTAGAACCCTAGTCATGTCATTATGTCGTATGTCTGGCCAGTTTGGTGTGATTGAATGGCTTTTACATGTCATCATTTATTTAAATAATATTTTGTATTCAGTCCAGTTGAGTATAATTATTTGATTCATTAAATGAAAAATTGAATGCTAATGCATTTGAATGGATTAACCCTCTCCCTGCTGGATTAGGAACAAGCACTCTTCTTTAACCCTCTCCCTGCTGAAGGCAACCATTGATGCCATAATGGGCAGTGCTTTTGCTTTTGCCTCCAGCATGGAGAGAGTTAATGATAGATTAAAGAATCTTTATATCAATATTATAATGTCAAACAATATTCCATTATTCCAATTTGTAACTTTGATATGGCCCCTCATTCAAGCATCAAGTGAAGGCCACAGTGCATACAAACTAGACAAGGTTGTTTCGTACCAAAGAAGTCATGTAAACGCATCTTGTATTATCCTAATTTCAGTTTTTACTTTGAAACTCTCCCTCCTGGTCCTAGAAGTTCCCAGATGGAGGCTGCCATGATTACACACACACTTCATTGCCATCTGGAAGAGTTTGTTCCATCAAACAGAACATGTATTAACTTTAGGACTTCCTTTACTGCAGTTTGTCCACTGGCTTCTTGTATGGTGAACTAGGTCTGCTACCCTCAACACCACCAGGCATCAAAATTAACACTAGCCCGCTGGCCTGGGCCATTTATACCAATGATTTAAAGGTATCTTAAGGACTAGTAGAAATCACGAACGTAATGCGTCACTAATTTAATGCGACCTCTAGATTTTAGACGTAAATGCGACACCAATAAAATGCGAAAAAGGCCATGTCTCCATTCATGTTATTTCATCAGTCTTACCTTTAATGCGCAGCAATTAAATGCGACAATATGGTGGTCGCATTTTTCACATTAATATTCTGCTCGCGTAAATTTCATGATTTACAGTAGTAGAAATTCATAACATGTGTATCACTATTCGGGCTGGCAAGTTTTCGACTTAGTTTCTATCGCTGACATTGTTAAAATCCACACATCCACATACCATCCACATCCCATCCTCACATCCACACATCCACAACACACATCCACAGAATTCTGGCTCTGACAAGTATTCCTCACCCGCCCACACTATGCCATTAAATGCCACTATTTCCATAACAACTCTCAGCGGTCATCTCCCCATGCGTTGGGTCCAGTACAACCACTGAAGCGTGACTGCATGTCTGAGGCAGGTAGGAAATAACTGGGCTCCTTACACAGATAACATCAGCTTCCTAAAGAGCAGGCAATTTAGTAATTCCATTTCGAAAAGCCAGCTCGCACATTGTTGACGAAGCACTTATCACAATGGGTCTCGAATTGGAAAATGTTCAAGGATAAACTATAAACAAATTTCCACTTCACCGCATAATGTTAATGTATTGCTATAGAATGGGAACATTTTGAATTACTTTCTGGTGATAAAAAAGATTCTAGATTATTATGTTCTGGAAAGTTCAATAGACTGTATATTCAGCTTCAGATAGGGAAATATTAATTGTTATAGTTCTTCCAATATGCACACATTGGAAACAACATGGGAATTGTAACAGTAGTAAGTTTCAATTATATTGCACCTTTAAGAGGAGTTCTACCCCAAGATGTGAGGCTGTAAATATTGTATTATTAGCTTCACATTTAATCATCTTGTCATTTGTGACATAAAAGGCAATAAAATTCACGTCTAGACGAGAATACCTAATGATGCCATGAAATGTATATAGTATGTCCTCTTTGTTCCGAGACAGCCACATAATCCCATGTTAATAACTCTGCTCTGACTATCGTCATGAGCTGTCATGGTTGGAATCGCTTCTCGTGGTCGTGTGTGCTGCTTCGTGTTTCCCTCCACCAGATTCGCGATCGTTCCACGACATAATTCCGCGACATCGTTCTGCGACAAGTCTGTGGGAATAGGAGTCTGGTGGTGGAGGAGCTGGTAGTGCTTGATTAGAAATTCAGATGAGCCGAGTTTGCACCACGACCTCCGCTATGAGCTGCACCACAGTGCCACGGAGAGGGAGGTTTTTTCACGGTGACGACAGCAAGCGGAGGAGATTATGTTTGCAAGCGGAGAAATGGGAGGGAATATCCCAGTGTAATCAGAACTAACTTGAAAGGAACCCCGAGAAATGAAAAATGTTTAAAATCGTTTAAACATGGATGCTGTAACTTAATGGAAGTGATCTTTGAACGTTAGGAAAATCTCGGGTCTCAATAATAAAAAACAACAACCCAGAATTGTACCACTTGTTAAAGAAAACTGAAGTAGAAATTACATTTTGTTATCAACACATTTGACATGGAAATAAAAGGCAGGCACGTTTCCTAAGCTCTCGAATTATTTAAACCCGTTTCCTCAATCAAATTATTATTTTTATTTATTGATATTTTTAAGGATTTCGTCTGAATAATGGTTAATTTAATCAGTTAGTGCTGCTCTACTACTTTGAGCAGTAGGTCCTGATCTGTTTGATGATGTTTATTAATCTCACGGGGACAAGGACACTCTAATTGTGCCATAATTAAGCCAGCCTCCAATTATAATTTCCAATATTTTATACAATTTCATTTTCGCTTTCTCATTTGCATGCTAAAGCTAGAAATGCAGTGTTTTTAACAAAATCGTTTCCAAACTGATTAACCTTCCCCATGCTGAATTAGGCACAGGCACTGCTCTTTAGGGCATCTCCGGTTGCCTCAGGCATGGAGAGAGCTAAAGGAAACCTGTGCATAATTTACATGGATACGATAGATAGTCTGCATATAGATTTTATAATTATCATTTAACCGACATTGTTTGAAATGTGCCATTTCCTTTGTGATGGCTGAATACTCCCTGTGGGACTGAGAGTTTTATGCTTCACAGAGATTGTGCTGGGTCCGTAATGGAAATATTTCATTCGCTTAAAAAGAAAGTGTTAAATGTCAATTCAGGACATTACTTTTAAAGTATTTTCAATGGTTTTGTATTTTTTAGAGGATATATTAATATTTATATATTTTTATAAGTGTTTATATACGTGTTTATATCGAGATATACCATGACAGACTGATAAATAATAAAACAACTGATGTATTGTTGAAGCTAAATAATCTAATCAATATGAACTAATGATACTTACGAGCTTGCATATATGTATTTGGTTCGTTTTATGCCAGTGTTATCACATCATAATGCAGCCTACCTACATGGGTTTAGATTATTCTAATGTCGATTTAATGTTGTGTTCTCGGTGGAGTATTATCCCTTGATGCTTGGTGTCAGATTGTCATTAGAGACTAGCTAATGCTGCTTGGCGTGATATGAGTGGCGTCATTGAATGCTTGTCTGACAGCTAGGTAATTGTAAATATTGATGGAATAGGAATGCTGCAATCTATTATTGATATCTTTTTTTTAATATATTTTTATTTTTACAATGCCATAGACTGGAGTGGTGTTATTGTAACAGAGTAGTCTTATTGTAACGGTACACTCATTGCTTTGAGATCTCTGTAATCCTTTGAAAGATGGCTGTCTGAAACCAGAGGAGACAATGATATATTTTAATATCAACTTGGTGTCTTGAGTGACATAATTTTGATATCAACCAATTCTGTCGAAAGCCAATGAAATCTTGTTACAAAAGTGATATTGACTGTTATGTCATACTACGCATGTCAGTATGTTTTATAACTGGGGCTATGTATACTGGATACGTTAAAGGCTTCGTGCAGTAAAATTTGATGATCACAAAAGTCAAATTTCCTCCTCCAAGTGTTAACGATGTTGTTAAATATCCGATAGCTTGGTCGTCGCAAATGGGTGAAAGATTCCTGCAGTACGTTAAACTCCATAATCACTCACCGATAGCTTGGAGAACAGAGCACCTGAAACAGTACGGTCAAAAAAAAAGAAATTTAAATTTGATAAAATAACAATTTGAAGAATTATATCCAAAGTGATGGTGAAAGATAACAAAACAAAACAAAAACATAAGAGAGTTTTGTAGAAATCAATACAACAGGCATACATGTACATGAATCTCTAAACGATGTTTTACCCGCGGACAATTTCCAGGAACATTATCCTGATGGATCTCTGTCATCAGCGTGGAGAGTAGGGCATTAGCTCGTTTTACTCGAGGACAACACGACAACGCATCCCCCAGACAACATCCTACGGTTTTCTTTGATGGGTCTTACCTGAGGATTGTCCTCGCAGTGTCAGCAAGGCTGAAACACGAGTCGCCCAGTCTGGTCACCAGGGGGCGCTCCGAGCAGTGAGGTGGCAGTGGATGTGGGTTTTAGGGAAGCGAACAATAGACAGGCTCCAGTTTATCCCGCAGGTGTGAATGGAAACCCAGTCTGGGCAGTAGACAAGTGGGTTCCGTTTCTTCGGGCTATGTGGTAGGATGACTTGCAGAGTACTAGAGGGCTGGGATGTGTGGGCCCCCGGTACAAGGCTGCTTTGTATGAAGATAATTGTTTGTGACGGCACATCAATAGGGGATAGGCCTTGTCTACATTTCACTTGTGTTGCTACACGGACAGGCCGGATAATGAAATGGAGTTTGTTAATATTTTTGTAGAGGTGAATTAAGGAAATGTCTTGTTGCTTAGGGAGAGTGTAGCTGTATAGATCTGTGTGTGTGTGCACGCACGTGTGTGTATTGTGCGAAATGCTATGAGATATTTTACATTGACATAATGAAATGGTGGTTGCTTGTGACAAAAATAACAAAGGCAGTTATTTCTTGCAGCGCCATGTTTGTAATTGTATCTACTTGCTACTATCCTTTATCCTCATTCTACAGCTTCGAAAAATGTTTAATACAGAACAGGTTAAATTATTATTATACTAGTATACAAGACGAGCATCTGATAGTATGTAAAATATCGGGTTATCAGTGAAAACATTTCTACCTGCAAGATCATTCTTGCTTCCAATCCATTCCTCAACGATACATTTTTTTCTCTCCATATTTCTACAAGGTCATTTATATCTTCACTTGTAATACTAATCGATTCTGACAACTTTTTCTGTTTCTAATACTAAGATGACAATTTCATTAATCAAACATGTTTGAATTTATTGTGTCAATTTAAATCCTATTATGGAATTTTTAATAATTTATCACACCATTAACTCTCCTTTCAACATCAACGAAAACATTATTCTATATTTTTTTAAAGGAAATTGGCCTTTACAGCAAAATTTCATCCAGTCACGGACGGTTATCATGCATTTAAATGTTTCTTTACACCTGTTATTAGTGTCGATACTTCTCACGAATTGGTGAAATATTCTCACTACAATTTTAAGCACTAATTCAACACACACACACATTTTAATTTTCAATTTTTTTCCCCATGAATAGCTTAAAAATTGTTGCATGTGTTATTTAAAAATAATTCATTCATGAATTCTAAGATGTCTTTTATTGTATTATTGCTCATCATGAATTCATTATTTACATGTAAATCATCCCAAATTCATGAATTACCGGTAGTCTACTGACACATACATTCTAAAGCAGATTATCCCTATCCATGCTGGGTTAGGCACACGCACTACTCATCATGGCATCTCTGTTTGCCTTCAGCAGGGAGAGGGTTAAAACATGTTTTTACATCTATTTACTGGTAGAATCAATACAGTTGGCACCCTGAGAGCAAAGTATGTACAAATAACCAGAAAGAACTAGTGACAGATTACCTCGGTGGGCTGAAGCATTGGAGTGATTGAATGAAAGAAGCATTGTGGCTCAGTCGCATTAATAGGCGAAACATACATGATACGTCTACGCCCGCGTCTGTCGTGTGTATAAGCAAAGGGATACTTCTCTTGTCAAGATGTAGTCTAGGTTTACACGTCCCTCAGTTACTATTGGTGTCAGTTGTGTGAGAGTGTGTTGAGATTGGGGTCTGAATAGTGGTGGTGCGACCCTGTTCCGGTTACTCCTTCGACAGCAGGCTACAAGTAGGCAGGACAAATCAATATATGTTGTCTGAACTTGTCTACCTCTGAAAGTGTTGCTAGGGTATGGTTTCACGTCTTTGAAATACGAGGAGGTAAATCCTAGCCACTTGAAGTATGGCCGGACTATGAAGTGAGCTGTCGGTGTTAGGAGGCGACTACTGTAAGCTGTAAGACGGCTGGCTAGTTGACTACTGTGGGTTGTAAGGTGGCTAGTGGGCTACTGCTGGCTATAAGATGGCTAGTCGGCTACTGTAGGTTGTAAGGTGGCTAGTGGGCTACTGTAGGTTGTAGGGTGGCTAGTCCGCTACTGTAGGTTGTAAGGTAGCTAGTCGGCTACTGTAGGTTGTAAGGTGGCTAGTCCGCTACTGTGGGTTGTAAGGTGGCTACTGTGGGTTGTAAGGTGGCTAGTCCGCTACTGTGGGTTGTAAGGTGGCTACTGTGGGTTGTAAGGTGGCTACTGTGGGTTGTAAGGTGGCTACTGTGGGTTGTAAGGTGGCTAGTCCACTACTGTA
>JAVCKZ010062338.1:0-11066 GCA_034780755.1 Lepetodrilus elevatus
AGGGAGTGTAGGGGTCCAATATTAAATAGTGTCAGCGATACGATCTCTGTGGTTACAAAGTGTACACAGACCTCTGCACATCAGAAAGGTGGTGTCGATGGCAATGTCATGAACACACGACACCGATATGTTCTTAACAAACCTCGTACTAAACACGACAAGAAACTAAAGCACAGTTTTAGCATCTCGCATGTCGATAAACCGTTAAAGCCAAGAAGCTTGCGCAAAAACCTGTCACAATCGCATTGTGCTGTGAGCAAGAAATCATCAGTATGTTCTACTGTATCCCAGAAGCCACTTCCCAACGAACGCGTAATAAAGGATGGAATAATTTCCAGCGTCCAGAAGAAACGTGTGAGGGGAAGAGAGACCTTATCCACTGATAAATTATCCTCTTTGAACGCGTCAAATCATGGCGATGTCAATGAACCAGATGCAACAAAGAGCACAGCCTTACCGAATATGATCTCAAAGAAGCGTTCATCGACTGGACTCGAACCATTGCTAATAGAGCAAACGAATAAGCGTTCATCACAGCCAACGAAGAGTAAAACAAAAGGTTCTGGTCAAACGCGTGTGTCCATGAAATCAGAAGTCGTTGAGGACATACACAAAGAGGAGTCGACAATATGTATGCAGAAGCATAGCGGCAAAGAAAAAATACCTGTTGATTGTCACCCATCAACTATAGTAGATGCACGGAAATGCCCCACGCCTGATAATTACCTGAAATGTAAAGTCACAAAACCGAAGACAGATAGTGTATTGCCATGTATACTAGGTGTATTACATTCCGACGATATAGATGATGTCCGAAAATGCCGTCCGGAAACAGATACAGGGTCCGATAAGGACACAATCACTGTGTCAACGAACACTGTGTCAACGAACATCTGTCAATCTGAAGCATCCGGAGTTACTGATCCTTCTATTAATGACGAACAGAGTGTCACGAAGACGTTGACTATAAACAATACCAACCGAGACTCAGATAGCACTAGAAACCAACATAACATAGATATTTCCAAATGCCCTGTAGACATTGATGACGACGTGTTTGCATTCTTTGAAACTTCCGGTCCCGCTGCTAGTAACGATTCAAAGACGGTGTGTACTCAGGAAGAAAGAACAGCAACCAATGCATTAGATGAACTTGATGGTATAAGCAATGAGCAAGGCCGAGAGGAAGATGAAGCACAGATGCAACTAGGTAGCCAACCTATACCCGCAGGAATTGAAGGTCAGGATCAAACAGGTAACAGTGACAATAGTGTTGAAATATTAGAGCCTACCGCTCATAAGTCACAGGAAAATACGGTGGACGGTAGTCTAGATGGTTGTGGTGACGGGAAAACGGCTGCATTATCACTTGTAGGTGTGACTCATGACAAATGTGAAGCAAAGTCAAACTACAGCACGGACATAAACCAATATGAAACATCTAACAATAGTTATAAAGTACAGAAAGATGCTGACAGATCAGAAGATGTTACAAAGGTGGAACATTCACAGGAAATCGCCGTTTCCGAGAAGGATCCGTCCCAAATAGAACAGGAAGTAGCAGTAACATTAAGCTCCAACAGAGGCAAGGCATGTCATGGGACAATGAAGCACAAGAAAAGGTTAACCCGCTGTGAAAGAAAAGCTAAACTACCAGACCAAGTCGCACACGGAAACAATCATAGGAATACACATTCAAAACATCCAGTTAGTAGTAGTTGTGAAATGAGTTATTCAAGTACATTCTCCGAGGGTACTACAGACAATGTCGTTAGAGGCTCATGTGCTGACACTATGCTCAAGTGTGAAAAGGCCGACAGTGGATATATCAAGACGCGACGTAAATCTGAAACATCTGCTGGTGATTATCAAAAACCCGAATCTGTCAACAGTAAGACTTTTATGTCTAGAACTCCTCTTCAGGGGAGTATCACAGTGAACACAGATCATTCACCAAATGATGATGCTATAAGAGAGGATGTAGTGGGTACTTCCTGTTCAACTTCATTTGCAGAAGCGAACCAGTGTAGCCAAGAACATCCATCGAGGGCGGCAGCTGCTATAGTAATGTCAGAAGAGATAGCAACGCAGACAGAACAGTACAATCCTTCAAAGATAGTACAGGATAGATACGCAACATCAGATTCCAAAAGAGACAAGGCATGTCAAGCCACCAAGAAGGAAAAGAAAAAGTTGTCACACCGCGAAAATAAAGCTATACTACAGGACCATGTGGCACACAGAAAGGTTAACAACAATACACGCCCAATACATCCAGTGAGTAGTTCTCCAGCTACAGTGTCCGAGTGTAGTACGGTTACAAAGTGCGAACAGTCCGACAGTGGATATATCACGCAGCAGTGCACATCTGAAACATCTGACAAAGATTTCCAGAAACTTGAACAAGTCATCAGTGAGAAGACTCCTCTGCCTCTGGAGATTCAAGGGAACGGCACAATTCACAAAGAACAGTTACCAGAAACTGGCATTATCACTGAAGGTTCATTGGATACTTCAGCTGAAGAAGTCAATCTATTTAGTCAAGGACGAGGAGAGAGAGCAGCAGCTGTTAACGAAAAGTCAGAACAATATACAAGACAGCTGCAGCAATCAAAGGAAAGCGTACTTTCTAAGAAGGTTCCTTCTCCAGTACTAGTAGAACATGAAGTGGCAGTAACAAAGAACTCGAAACGCGTGAAAACATGCAAAGATACAAAGAAGGAAAAGAAAAAGTTGTCCCATCGTGACAGTAAAGCTAAAATACCAGACCAAGTAACAAACAGAAAGGTTAATAAGAAAATACTTCAAAAATACAAAACAACTGTACAACACCAAGCATTCAGCAGTGATACTTCTTCATCTAGAACTCATCTAGAGATGCAGGAGATTGCCACAGTTCACACAGAACACATATCAAAAGATGATATCATCATTGGCGATACTCCTGAGGGACAGGGAACAGCCGCTGCTGTGGAGTATAATATGAAAGTTGAACATATAGTTACAGATCAACATTCTAATGGACATATAGATGAACCTTTGGACCAGGCAGAAGCAGACGGAGTTTCAAGATACATACCAAGCGACACCATAACAGAAAGTGCCAAGTCAGATAACGAGATTCTGGAAAGAGGAAATCCAGCAGATACCAATTCTGGTAAAGAAAACCATGATCCCAAATTACCAGAACGATGCAATCACACTAGCAATATAAAATCGATCATAAAGAAAAGATGGAAAGTGTGTTCTGGCCAGACGCGTCAGACAAGGACTACGGATAAATCTGTACTTGAAGCTAATGCTGAGCGTGAACCAGCACGCACAGTACCTTCACTTGACTACGCTACTCATATCCCCACCGATAGGAAGGACTCGGTTGAAGAGTTTCCTTCAGCAAGTAATAAGGACACACACATCCATTGTCGTGAAGCATTTGACAATCCCCTTCAAACTGAAACTATGTCTGACACCGAACCCACCAGACCCAATGTGGAACATGAATTAGTGGAAAGTGGAGCAGTGGCCGAAGGAACAGGACCACTGCATAAGATTTCTGATGGGTATGGACATCCAGTAGAATGTGTCTCTGAACCAGAAGGCGAGTTAGCTGAAACTATACTATCAAAGACACCAGGATATGATGAGAACACCTCAGATCCAGAGAACGGTGTACCAAGGATTAGAAGAGATGATAATATTGACATGTCAATCACAGGAGAACCACTATCGGTCATATGTACAATGGAGAAAGAAGTCGATATACCTGAATTAGAAACTATTAACGTCGAGGATAGATGCTATATGGATACATCTAAAGAAAGCAAATCTTTTGAAACATGTTCTACTGAAGACGTGATCACAAGTAAGCATGCTACGCAAAATGACGGACCTGTTGGAGACCAGAAACCGAGATCAGTAAAGAGAAATGGGAAGCCCAAATTCAAACATTTAGCCTCTATTAAAGCAGATATGGTTTCCTTAAGAGCCATCTGTGAAACGGTGGGTAAACGTCTCTCGAGCAGCAGTAGTGAAATATTATCGGGAAAAGAATCACATGCTGCAGAAGAAAACCGCAAGATAGATGGCAATGAAGATGTGTTGAATTTCCTTATCAAAATAAAAAGGAAAGATACCAGACATAAAGCAGAACGTACATATGATAACAACACGGAAAGTCTGCTAGACAAAATAAAAAGATGGCGAAACACACGATTGAAAGGTCAGGTAATTACAGCACTGGACACTGACGTCAACGTTACAACGTCGCAACAGGAAACTGCACAGACCACAGGGGACACGCTTCCTTCCAATCCCATGTATGATGAGGATATGCAACAAGTTATCTCCCCAACATGTGGCATGAACTCGCATGCTGGCAACAACACGGAGGAGGGCAGTCAACTAAGAAACATGAGTTCATGCGAAGAGGATGGGCATGTAGAATACAGTAGTCATGTATTACGTCGAGATTCACTGGAAGTGGAATTAGTCGACATACATGAAGAAGTAATTTCCCAAACACAGCATCCAATGGCTTCTTCACGAATGTCTGCTGAATGTATTGATCAAAAGAACATATCGGATCTAGCTTTCCAGTCAACATCTCCCCGTGAACTAGTTCCAGATCTACCTGACAATGATACTACATCAGCAGGAACAGTTATTCCTTCCAGTCCCTATAATGAAGAAACACCTACTAGAAGAACAGAATTGGTAGAAGATGATTATGAAGAAAATAATAATGGTTCAGGGCTTTTGACCATAACAGAGACAGTTCCAAAACCGTCAGGTAAAGACAATGAGAAAACTGAAGTAGTAAAACGCCAATATGAACCTGAAGATGACCTAAATGCAGCAGATAACATATCAGATGATTTACACGCAGATGAGTGTGATGATCCATCAACATTACAACAAAAGGGTCTTAATACATTGGAATCGGCATCATGCGACACAGTTGAAGGTGATGACCGGAAAGCTGAACATTCCTCAGGGGTGGATGTCGTCCCGAGGCTTGATGATCATGATGAAACAGAACACCATGGTAGAGCTATGAACGAAAGTGTAGATCAACAGTCAGTTGGATTGTCTGGTGCACATGCTATGCATGCTAGTGCTGAAGATTCTAGAGCTATGAACGAACGTGTAGATCAACAGTCAGTTGGATTGTCTGGTGCACATGCTCTGCATGCTAGTGCTGAGGATTCTAGCGACAACGCCGTGTCTAGAGGTTTCTCAGAGACTGTGAGACGAGGACTTGCTGTTGAGATCATGAAGCGTGTGAGAAGCACGTCCAGCAATCCGGAACTGAGTGAGAAACAGTTCTGTAAATCTAAGAGCAATCCAATGGCATCCGCAGTGGAATCGCGTGAACCCATTGCTTTTTCTGAAAGTCCATCCAGCTTTTGCCAAGAAGCATCTATGGATATGTCTAACTTGAGCGATGGTGTTACATGCGAGAATAACACTGACCAATTACAGCCAACATTCAGTGGATCTTTGAAGAGAGCCCTAGCTGGAGAGATTATGAAGAAAGTCAGAACAAAGAGAAGTGACAAATCTAAGAAGAAAGACAGGTGCAAGAATAACAGAAAGGCAGCTATCAAGATAACACCTGAAAGCGAACAGTCAATTTCGCCATCCATTACTGACTGTAAACAAGATAAAAATACTGTTATTAAACAATGCGACACAAATGCGAATACACCAGTAGAAAGTGACACAAATGTATACCATACTAGCGACCACCATGCATACCTGGCCGTCAGTAACGACACTGGTGTAGACATGGAACTCAATAACGACAAGTGTGCAGACACAGAACACGGTGATGACAACTTGACGCACATGAAACTCGGTGACAACTACCGAGAAGGCCCAGACTCCAGTAAGGACCAGTGTGCAGACCAGGAACGCACTAACGACCAACTCACAAACATGGAACTCAGTGACAATCACCGAGAAGTCCTAGACCCCAGTAACAATCAGCATGCAAACATAGATTCCATCTGCGACAGTCAGACATACATAGATCCCATAAGCGACGACCAGCATGCCGACGTTGACCTCAGTAACGACCAGCTAACAAACATGGAACCCAGTAACATCCACAGAGAAGACCTCGACTCCAGTAACAATCAGCATGCAAACATAGATCCCATCTGCGACAGTCAGAAATACATAGAAGCCAGTAACGACCAGCATGCCGACGTTGACACCAGTAACGACCAGCTCACAAACATGGAATCCAGTAACAATCAGCATGCAGACATATATCCAAACTGCGACAGTAAGACATACATAGAAGCCAGCGACGACCAGCATTCAGAAGCTGACCTCAGTAACGACCAGCTCAAAAGCATAGAACCCAATGAACATTTCTATACAGACCTAGAACACACTCCTACAGTCATAAACTTCAATGAAGTAGCATCGACTGCACGTAAAACACGCTCCACGGAAACCGTTCTGAAAAGAGTGAGGAAACAACTTGTACACTGGAAAGGTAAAGCTGACATAGCATCACAGATATCAAGTGTAAATATTAACGACGACAAGCTACCAAGAATTTGCATCAAGAAAGCTAATAGTGGTGAAGATACTACGTTTGGGCCGACATTAGTAAAGCTGCATGAGAGAACACAAGACGTAGTTAAAGCAAACGAGAGAGGAGACGAGGCTCCCACTGCTGGTTTGAGTAAGACAAAAGCTGGTAAAGGTTCAAGAAAAAAAAAGAAAGCAAAGTCTAAACCTAAAGAATATTCTAAAGCAGGTGGCATTGACAAGAATCTAACTAATTCGCAGATATCCAATGGAACATCTGTGAACGCATGTGGCTTCCCAAAGATTCATAGATTGGAGTTAAGAAATGAAACAGTTAGTCCAGATACAACGTACAATAGTCGGACGGAGTATTCTGAAATCGAACGTTTGCATAACGAAGAACAAATTGAAAGAGTGGAGCATTCTGAAACATTAAAAACAAGTTGTGTGACTTTGTATAAGCCTTCAGGTGATGAACATGTTAGCAGACAAAAACAAATAGAATTCATACGACAGTGGAAGAATAATTGTTCGAACGTTAACCGCAAGACAACAGTATCTACTCGTGGAAACGAATGCGCTAATGTACTACCTACTATACGAAGACCAGTCTGCAGTGAACATATAAATGTGGATGATCCTATAAACGTCTCACCGGCTTGCACCAAGGACGGTGAAGGTGAAGGTCATACCTCTATTCCTGTTGATAAGCAAGATGCAGCTGACGGACAATTGATGAGCAAGAAAAAAACGAAGTACAGAAAATTGAAGAAACGAAAACTAAAAGCATCTGGAGAAACAATTGAAACAGATGATGCAATGAACACAAATTCGGTAATACGTAAGGTTGATTCACCAAACGCTTTAGGAACATGTCTCCGAGACGATGAAACTGGGAAGAACGTTGGATTCACACAAACATTGATAAAGGAACCTGTTTTTGAAGATACAAAAGAAAACAGTGTTTATGACGTAATTGATGGCGCTACTCTCCCTATCATTGGGTCAGCGGGACGTATTTCTACGATGGATCCAATAGATAGATCTATAGAATATTCAGAAGAAGGTGACATGGAGTCACTAAGCCGATCATGTTTACCAAACCAACACTACAGCAATTTAAGAGAAGATGTTACCATTTCAAGTTTGAGTTCATCTTACATTGATATAGAGGAGAATTCAAAGAAGATCAAGACAACTCAAAGCTCAGGAACACAAACTAAAAGAAAGCACGTTCTAAAACGAAAATCAAAGAAGCCTTCAACAACAGAAGTAATTCTAATAAGAAGTAACTCTCATACACACAAGTCATCCCCAATAGGCAGTGAAATGAAAGTAACTGAAGACGTGTCTAATTCTGAATGCACGGATACGGCTTCTGATCAACACACGTGTGGTAATAAAGTAGAAATTATATCAGGTACGATCTCTATTAAATCATCTCAGAATCATGAACTGGAATTAAGAAATGACTCACTTAGCAGCGACATAGACATGCTGCCTATGGATGGCTCAAGCACACCAAGAGTGTGCCACAAGAGCACGGAGAACTTTGATATGGAACAAATTCATTGTGACACTGAACAAATTGATACAGGGAATCATTATGAAGTGGACTGTTTGGATAAGTCTTCAGATAGTGGCAGTGTGGACAAGAACACACAAATAGATCTCATAACGAAATGGAAGAAGAATTGTTTGAATATTAACTGCAATATGTCAGCGTCATCATGTGAAGGCAAATGCGATGATAAACCAGCTAACCCGCGACCAATAGATTTCACCAACAGTGAGATACACACAGTTATAAAACATTGTATAATGGAGAATAATCTACATGACTCTCCAGAGTGTACCACGGAAGACGAAACGGTACAACACACATCTATTACTGTTGAAACGAAAAGCGGAGATGCTGTACAAATGATGACTAAGAAACAAATCAAGAGCAGACAACTGAAGAAACGAAAACCAAAATCATCTGCAGAAACAAGTCAAATGTGTGAGCAACAAAACGATTTGTATGCTGTAAAGCATTGTCTTGAAAATTCAGCTGCTTTAGCAACATGTGTTCAAGACTATGAGATAAAGAGGAACATAGGGCGGGTAAACGGACAGCTAGTAGAACATGTTATTGAAGATGCAAAAGAAAAACGTGTTTGTGACACATGTGGTAGTGTAGGCCTAATTCTTCCTAGCACTGTGCAGGGTAAACACAATTATACAATGACGTCAATAGAACAGCTCAAAAGCAATAAGAAAGAGGCAATGAATACAACTGATGTGGAATCGCTACAGAGCGCCGTACTAATTCAGGACGTGTCAAATAGTACAGAATCGTCAGATTGTTCAGATAACGGTGACGTGACGTCGTCAAGGCGACCATTCATAACAAGTCAGCGTCACGACAATGGAGGAAAAGCGGGGGTCATAACTACGTGTGTAACTTCGTCATCCATTGGGAACGTGGAACACTCCAATGAAAATAAACCAAGTCAAAGCTCCATAACTCCAAAGAAGCGAAAGCCTGACAAGAAAAGCAAACCAAATTCATACTCAACAACAGAAGGAACTAACTGCAATCTACCCACAATGGTTAGTACACACGTAGCGATAGAAGCTGCCCGACATTCTGAAGTAATGGATCCAGGTTCCGATCAACATATGGGTCGTAGTAAAGCACTACCTATACAAGACAGCACGTCGAACACATCACCTGTGACAAACTATTGTTATTCTAAAATGTCTGAAATGGATATTGAAAATGAATCTAACAGTGATATAGATATAACTGATATAGATAAGCAAGACGGATCAATAGTAAGTCAAAGCTCAACAGAGACTTCTGAAAGTGAAAACACTCAAGAACACACGAATACAGTGGACCATTCTGAACCATACAAAACAACGTTCACATCACTTGATAAGCCGTCAGATTGTGGAAGAGTTGGTAAAAAAAAAACTAAATGCGCAAAAAAAGGGAAAAAGAATAGAAGAAAAACAGCAGTGAAAACTAATAAACACACATCTGGTGATAAACCAGCTAACACACATAAAGCAGAACTTACTAGTAGCCCGAGAAAGAGGGACAAAGTTAGTCAACGTGTTAAATTGAAGGATCATCTAAACATTTCACCGGCGTGTACCATGGAAGGTGAAAGTGTACATCAAACCTGTATTACTGTTGACAAGCAAGATGGAGGCCCTGACAAAACTCTAAGCAAGAAACAAACAAAGCCCCCAAAGTTGAAGAATCGAAAATCAAAAACGTCTGAGTCTGCAGAGGTAAGTCAGAAAAGTAAGCTATACAAGCAATCACAGTCGGATATACATTGTCTAGAAACTGCTATAGACAAATATTTTCAAGACGATGACACGGAAATGAACTTAGGATTCACAAATATACAGTTGATGGAATCTGTTTCTAAAAATGCAAAGAAACGCGATGTTGGTGAGACAGCTTATTGTTTAAACATCTCGAACACTGAGACTAATGGAGACATCCTTTTTACAGAATGCTCAGATGAAGGTTGTATGAAGTCACCAAGACGACCACGCTTACCAAACGAACAGTACGATAACGATAGAGAAAAAGTTACCACATCAGGTGCTTCCGTCGAAAAAGTAGAACCTTCAAATGAGAACCAAGAAGGTCAATGTTCAAGAAAGCCAAAGCAAAAGAAATCTGCTACTAAACATAAACCAAAGAAATCTTCTACAAAAAAAGGAACGAACTCCAATCCCCAGAAGTCAGCTAGAAAAGGTAGTGCACGCAAAATGATAGAAGACATCCCAGATCATGAAATAGCTTCAGATAAACAGGTTGGTAGTAGAAAAAAAAGACCCACGCGAGACTATAAATCGAATGCATCACATGGGAAGGTGCGTGATTATACTAAAAATCGTGAACTGAAGTTAATAAAAGAATCATCTAGCAAAATAGCTATTCCCATTTCATACGAAGAACTAGTGAGCAAAATGTTGGTGAACTATTTTGAAGCTTCAAATATAGATTTTACCAAAGAACTGGACCATAGTGACACATTTAAAACAAGTGTAGCGTCCAGTAGCCAAATCTACTGGAACCACGATAATCAACACGATGATCGTTCAAATGACTCGCCAATCTGCAACATGAAAGGTGAAAGTGTACAACAAACCGAAAACACGGTTGAAAAACAGGCCAGTGGTGATGAACAAATAATGAGCAAGAAACAAAAGAAAAAGAATAACCTGAAGAAACGAAAACAAAAGTCATCTTCAGATAAAACAAGACAGAAGCTGTCGGATCCTGCGTCTGAAGATGTTTGTGATACAAGTAATGGTTCTCCTATTCGGAGGTATAGGTCTACCAGGAAAGCAAGTCATGTTATTTCCACATCTACAGAATGTTCAGATGACGGTGATTCGAAGTCACCAATCTGCAAATTCTTAATAAAGCAACAACTGAAGAAACGAAAACAAAAGTCATCTTCAGATAAAACAAGACAGAAGCTGTCGGATCCTGCGTCTGAAGATGTTTG
>JAVCKZ010062349.1:0-15219 GCA_034780755.1 Lepetodrilus elevatus
GGATTTTCCTTACGAGTCCTTACGGATAGCAATATTCCATGGATGCTTACGGATCCTTACGAGTTGGCCACTTTTACAAAGTTCACTCTTCCAGTACAATGGAAATCCAGACAAACAGCATGAATTGCTTTCCATTAGTTGGCAGGAAGTGACATCATGGCACCGTTGGTCTGCACAGAATGAACAAAACTAAAATTATCTAAGCTGTCATTCAAGTCGCAGCCTTAAAAATGTAACAGATTAGCACTTTTGGAAATAAAATTGGATTTATTTGAAGTGCTTGTCAAATAAAGTGAAAGTATGCCATTTATAACCAATCGCTGGCCAGGAAGTAATTTTATCAGAACTGACAGCAGCCATCTGCTATTTGCATAACCAATTTAATGGTGCTTTATAACCTATACAGTTAGACATTTCAATACCTACCGTATTTACTCTTAATTCGAACACGAGAAAATAATTAAATTTGTACTGTTCGAAATTATTAGAAAAAAAATAAAATTGTAAATGATCGGTGTTCGTATATTTAGTGACAATTAAATTAAAGTACAAAACATTATATATATTTTTCTGATTCATGTATATACATGTATGTTGAACAAAGACAGATGCATGATACATGTTTTTGACACGCATTTTATTATATTTCGAATGAACATGATTTATAAAATGATGCCAAACGGTAGTACAATGCTATACACTATCTATGATGTACCTTGCTTACAATCGTCAACACAAATACTGTATGTGGCTTCTATATGGTAAGCATTTCGTTCTTGAAGATTCTAGATGAATATGCCCAACAAAGTTCATAATTATGTATTATGCTGAGGTAAAATATCGCATGCACTACACGACATATACTATACCAATGTATATTTCACAAACAGTTAAATATACAAACGGCTTCGTGTATTCGATTAGGATTTTTAAACATTGCCAAACTAAACGTTTATACTAGTATAGCATTTTACAGTATTAATAATAATAATACTCGTTTTAATATCTGCGGAAACGTTGCAATTATAAGCAGTTACGTACGCACACATTTGTTTAATTGTCTGTATATCAAATGGTTAAATACCTATACATTCTGACTGCTAAAATTCTCTTGATTTCATACTGATTACAAGTTAAATCTTTATACACTAGACATCAGGGGGCCTATTCTCGAAACATTCTTACGAACTTCTTAGCCTAAGAGCAGTTCGTAGCCATACTACGTATAAGAATCGCTAACAACTGTTAGGCTAAGAACGTTTAATAAATACTCTGCTGCAGCATTTACGACAATAATTATTCTGGATATGCTGGTTGTTTTCTGTGAATACGTTTCTAACAACTTGGCCTGGTTATGTAACACTAAAAGGACAAAAAGAAACCATCATTTACCATCTTTTCTTGGAATAGCCCATGCATTTATATTCACGGCCAATACCTAACGTGTACACAAGAACTGTACATGTCAAACATACTTCATTACCAAACATTTCATAAAACGTTTCACTCTTCGAAAATAAGTACGTTTCGAATCTGTTCGCTGAATCCTATATGTACAATGTGTATTACACATGCAGCTGAAACATATTAATTATTAGATGAACATACAGCTGTTCATTGGTACAATACAGTACACATTTACACTTGTATCTATATCGCATGTCTGTATACAGGTATGCATGCATGTCCATACACGTGCCATATTTGTACTACGCCCAGAATCTGGCATTTCATTCACATTATACATGGCGGTATACTACACTTCCTCTACAGAAGGAACGGACGCTCTGGTAATAGCATGGGTATAATATTACTGTCATTATCTGGGTATTATATGAAGCATTTCCTTCACATTATGCATACTTCACATGATGTATACTACACTTCCTCTACAGAAGGAACGGACGCTCTGGTAATAGCATGGGTATCATATTACTGTCATTATCTGGGTATTACATGTATATGAAGCAAGCAGGAATCGTCTCGATATATATATGCGACTCGGCACGACTTTGCAGCTAGATCTATAGGCCTACACTCATGGCACAACGTCCTTGTCTTGTCATTATGTCCTCACGTGCAATTCTGTAACCAAGCATTGTTTTATTATCTATCACATATCCTGTCTACGCCAACAAAAAATCAAAATAAAAAATTCCAAAAAAAATCACGGTTTCCATCTGCTGCGTCTGAAAACACCAGAACATATTCTTATCTGGCCAGTTCTTTCCTTCTTCCCTTGTGACTGGATCACGCAAGCTATTATGCACGTTTCCATTTGTCGATACTCTACGTGTGTATACCATCAGATGCTGCTACAATGCAAACCTGAACGATAGGCCTACTCCAGATCTAGACTATAGCTGAGATGTCATAACTGGAATGTCGAATCCACTAATTCTTGTACGCGGGCTACATTATGCTCCTACACATGCTTGGAAGTGACTGGATCGGGCATGCTAGACACAATCGAAGTTCTGAAACGCCTCCATGGTTCAATGTCACGTGGAATTGATGACGCGGCGGGTGCGTGTTTCCGTGGTAACGTGGCCAACATTCACAGGTCACCGCCGTGATACGAGGTCAAGGTCAGCACGGATAATCACTTGTATTTGCTGATGCACCTGTCTAGAACGTTGCACATGGAGAGATCGTCTTCGTCGTTGCATTGTAAGACTACAGGGATGCCCTTCAACTTCCGGAGCAAGGTCATTTTGCTGGAGGAATAGAGCATCTTCTGCGTGGTCGTGGCTGTGTCTGGACTCCTAGGGAAATAAACACGAAGATTTAATGAATTATTCTGATATCTTGATTTCTAGATCTCGTGATAATGCTACAAGGGTTTGCTCATTCTATACCTGCACATGCTCTACCTATGTTACAGCGCTTGGCTACTCCAGGCTCATCCATATTCCTTGGATTGGTCAAGCGCTGTAGGTAGAGCATGATACCTGCATGGCGTATATACTAGTAGTTATATAGCCACTGAAAGCGGCATAGAAGCAATACAAATCGAAAACCACAATGTATGTAGAAATCAGAAACAAAATAAACAGACAAATATGAAATGTCGTTTCTGAGATGTTTGGTATCTAGCTTATAGACGTGTCAAGAGAAGAAATCTCAAAACAATTAAAGAATCTGATCAAACTCAGATTTCTAGATCTCGTGATAGTGCTTTTCCAATAGTCTAGCTGGCACATATATAGCTATATAATAATATAGACGGGTAGGCGGAATCATTCCCACCTCAGAGTAATGCACGGAGAGTGAAGATCTTTGGAACTCTTGGAACTTGGAAGGCAGATAAGAAGCACAGTGTCCTTGGTATCGTTTCTCGAAGCTCCTGTATCTACCATAAGCACCCATGCAATGATCTTTTACATGTCCTTATAAGAGGGCTACGCATGGTATAATAGAGGGTATGAGAGCTTCGAGAACCGATACCCTGGTGACATATTCTGCCCAGTGCAATGCCAGAGAACATACCGTACTCAGGTCTCCTTGGTGACATATTACAAATACTAGTAGGCCCCTACTATACTTAGATGCGTAACTAGTTATAGATGCTGATCCCAGGACATGATATATACCGTTGTGTATTTTTGCCCAAAAGATAACCACACTTTAAAAACAGTTTCAGGGCGTTACGTTGTTTCATGTCTTCCCTAGCATATGGTCTAATAGTAGAATACCGCGATCATTGCATGGGATATTGCAAATAAAAAGAAGGTATACGTACAGTTACTATATAGTATAATTGATTTACAAAGGGATCTTACCATAAAAAGAACGCTAATTTCTGTTGAGGCATTTCGTTCTGGTAGAACTTGACGTCAAAGACAGCATACCGACATTGTCGCTTTAATTCTGCCTGCTTCAACCGATTGACGAAATCTTCGTACGTATCCGCTGTAGAAAAACAAAATAACACTATCAATGACGAAAACTTGCAATATATTACAACATGTAGCCTATTTGAAAAGTACGCAGTTACAAATGTATAATATTACTATTGAACTTTACAAGAAAACATCAAATTATATAGATAACAAAATATATAGGCCCTACTACTAAACCGTGGCAATAAATATACCAAGAAAATAAACCTAGCAAAAAGAAATGTGTAAATTTGTTCTCAGACTGGTTTGAACTTGAAGTCCAATTTATCATCTATAGCAGGTTATAGCAAATTATTAAAGAAAAGTAATTAAATGTCATCACCATGACCTTGATGACGATGCATTGCTGTGGCATCCAGCTTGCACCACCGACCACCCCAACGCCCTGAGCAGTATACCATCAATGCGGGTACGTTATCCTACTCACAGAGGGAACCGACCTCCTCCACCTGAATCCGCTTGAGGTCGTCCGTCAGGCTGTAGATGATGAACAGCAGATGGTGGCCCATCTTGAGGTCCTCGAATATCTGGACACACTCATCGCCAACGGCCACGCCGCTCATAGCCTAGGAACACAAAGCCAATAAAGGTTTTAGGTACTGTAGATCGCATGTACAGACGTATACATTTAACCCTCTCCCTGCTGTATTAAGTACAGTCACTGCTCTTTAGGGCACATCCGGTTGCCTTCAGCATGGATCGAGAGGGCTAATAGGTCAAGAACGTCAATGCTATGCTGTTGAAGATGAGATACACTAAGTAATAATCACAGTGCTTACATTTGGAAGACAATCGTAGCATTGTTGACCAATATCTCTGCTATTATACTACAGTATTGTATGTCAATTATTTATAATTAGGGCCTACCATTGCTGTATTGTAATATTGAATTGATCATGAATACAATAAGTATGGACAAATGCTGTTATGTACAGTAGCCATGCATGCATAACTGATTGATACGGGCATTTTGACTGGCGGGGGCGTATAATATAGCTAGGTCAGAAGACCCGTGCCTGCAGATGTAATGTCTTTGACCATGGCATTTAATTACCGCGGTACTCATAACACTTGTAGTGGTTCTCCATTGTATTTCGCCCCTGGGTACGCCCCTGACTGCATGGCCACGTTAATAATATTATATCCACAGTATGAACATTTCACTGGGAATTCGAATGCAGTAGCATACATTTAAGGCATTAATATAGATATGTGTCGATGTAATGTTTCAGTAATAGACTATACTCTCTCCCAAAACACGTCAAACAAGTATATCTCACAAGAAAATGGCACAAGTTCTTACAACATATCATTTAATTTATCTGTGATCTATTTGTATATATGTTACAGCTACATGTATTGCTTTCGTTTTTCATCATCCTTGAAAGATGAAATATACAGACAATTATGCCTACTTATCATCTGTCAAATGCATTTGACGGATGTTAAAGTAGGCATAATGGTGCGTCTGTTCACATAGCCTACACAATGTGTATATCTCTATGTAGGCTAGCTACTGCTGTATGGTACCAACATTATTATATGACAGCATTTGGTGAAGTATTCGAGGGCTGTGTGAACTACACACGACGGTCAACATGAGGTATTGCTTGCGAATAGCTATAGTGCAATCTCAATAAAAAAATCTGGAACGTGCAGGTATGTAGCCTATTGACAAACAGTTAGTCAGTTTAATGATTGATATTTACTACCGTCAGAAAATAAGGAAACGATACTGATATTCGTATACGGAACACATTAAAACACGAACACATAAAGTGGTATTTCTCAAAACTGAGTAGATTAATTGTAATTAAACTTTCAACCCAAGTGCTAAAATGCATGGGCAATACCATATGTTACGTGCATGCACGTGTCTTATTGGGTTGTGTAACGGTGGCACTTTGAATTTGCCTTTACTAAAAGTGTTACCATTATGCGTTCCCTTATTTTCTGTCGGTAGTATAGTATGTGCTACATGTGTTGCAGGTTTTCTCTTGCCATGAATTCACACTGTGAACACATGCTCGCTCTCTCTCTCTCCTCCTTTATCATTAATCTCTCCTCCTTCCCTCTCTCATCGTTGCCTTTGGGTGAAATATTCCCACTGCAACGTAAATCTCTCTTTCACACACATACTCACTCACAGACACACACACACACATACACATGCACTCACTTTCTCTCACTCACTCTCACAGACACACACACACACACACATACTCAGACACACACACTCAGACACACAGACACTCACACACGTACACTCAGACACACACACACACACACACACACTCAGACACAGCTCAATCCAAGGGGGGAAATCATTAACTGCATTCATTAAGTAAATCCATTGATCTTTATTTGACTAAGTCAGGTGGACAGCAATCGTGGACATTGACTTACTGGAAGCATCAGACTTGTTAACAAAGGACGTCACAAAACATGTGGACATTTGAGAGGATACACCAAACTGCAACTCAAGAAACAATAATCATTACAGGGATGCGTTCAGGCTGCACTATTTTTCTCTACATACATGTAGTACTATGTAGTGCTACGGAAGCCGTTTGGACACCACATGTAGTAATACGTATTAATACTTTTCACTACTGGTCTGGATTCCGTAGTGTTTTGTATGAAAACCTAAAGCTTGAAACGAATGGACTGAATGCATGTGACCTATTTCCTGTTAATTTACTACTAACCACTAATTTGTGGAAAAGTCGCATAGTGTCGTGTAGTAATAGTAGTGCAGCTTGAACGCACCCCAGGATTTTAGCCATGAGCTGGCTCAGAAGTTCTCAACATGTAATTTCTAGACAGAAACATAATCACCATGCACACTTATATCTCCATCTAGCTCGAGATTCCTCAAACCTTTGCTGCTGACAATAAGGGACTTTATATATTGGTATGATTGAGGGATTCCCCAATCTCTTCGCTACATTCCAGATCAGATATTGCATATCTGTGGATGTTGCTTGGTTGTTCTGAATGGGGAATTCCCTGACCATACTCATATAAAAAGTCTCTCATAGTCGGCAGCGAAGCCTAGAGGATACGAATCTCGAGCTAATCTTCATCTAGTCCTCGTTAAAGATTTTGAAGGCAATATTTTCCTATTTATTATTTTTATTTTACATTAAAAAAACACTTTGTATAATCTAGACAATTTCATAAAATATATAAAAAATATAAATCAGAAAAATAACTGCCTCCAACATTTTTGACAAAGACTACATCTGTATTATGATCACATTGCTTTATTTGTTGTACTATAAAATCTGGACCACACATATACACATAACACAACATAAAGCTACATATGTACATTTACAAACATGAATTGTATCACAGAAAATATAGAATAAAACTGATATGCCACAAATGAATAATGTACATGACATACACAATACATTTATTACGGTTCAAAACATTCCTAGCATTAGCAATGCAATGAATGAATACGACAAATTTTAGTATTGTACGATGTGATTGATATGCAGTAGAAGAAGTCTTGTAAATTGTGACACTATAACATTTGCAAATAAAACTTGCAAGAGTACAATACTAACACAATTAGTATTCGGAATATTTACAATATAGAAATGCGTCCTCGTACAATCATGATGATACTACCGTATTCCAGATATTATGATACAGTATGGTAACACAGAAAACAGAAATCGCCAATAAATTTAAACTCACACAAATGTTAATGCTGGTTGTAAACATTCATTGTTATGTGTTAACATCATTTGATTCCTGCTCAGTGAATATACAAATCAATAATGGTCTTTTACAAATAAAGCAACAAAAAAAATAATTAAAAAAGCAAAAATCTATAGTACTGAGACTAGTAGACTTCAAATAATGGACATTTTGAGAATGGAACACAGTATAACACCCATGCACTGCTGTTCAGGGCATCTCCGGTTGCCTCCAGCATGGAGAGGGTTAATATGGGTCAACAGTCAGTAGGGAACTTCTCAGTGGTGGATCCAGGGTGGGGCTGGTATTTCAGGGGGAGACCACTCCTGTTCTTGCAATTCCACATTTAATTTATGCCACCCCAAAAAAAATAACTCATGGATCACGACACCCGGCTAAAGGTCTATGCACAAACGTTTGGGGAATGATGGCTGTCCTTCAAAACAAATATTGTTAATGTATGGAACATAATGTTTATCTGTGAATAGAATATGTATAATATTAAATAAAAATAATATTAAATTATCACAATAATTGCTTGTACAATACTATAGTATACACATGTCATGATATTTTGCAAATATTTTCCAAATATTTCGCCAACATTTTTCAAATATTTCACTAACATTTTTCAATATTTCACCAACAATTTACAAATATTATGCCACTAATAAATCAAGACATTTGAAAATGAAAAGCATACATATTTTGCATACATCAAATTTGCAATGGATACGGCATGACGGATATTGTGGATTCCAAGAACAACTCTTTCTATTATTACAGCTGCATCTAGAATACAGTGGCACAGCGGAGCCCAGTCAGACTTCAGAGTTCAATGTTCAGAGTTTAAACCTGAATCAGGGAGCCAGTAACAATAATATCTGCAAAATTTGAGCTTGAGCATGAAATCGTGCTCAAAATTATTAGTATCCTCAGGGCCTGATGTGGTCATAACATAACGCAGTGCAGATCATCCTTGGTTAGCCAGTACCAGCTGATGACTGCAGGTTTACTGTAACACTTTGTGCTACGGATGTTGCGGGTTTCCTCTAGACTCTTGCTGTTAACTGCTAAACTTTAAAGTATTAATAAACGTGTCTAAGAACTAAAAAATGGTCATTCTATGTACTTGATGTAATGCATAAATTAAATATAACCTGAACATTAGCATCATAATTCTATCATGGAAAGTATATTTACAAAACAATTAATTATTTTTGTTCTTTTACAAGTATAATTTTTAAAATAATGTCCACCTTAGACAATCTTCAATGATAGAATTGTCATGTAAAATAAAATATATATCATCGCTGTCCGCAGTAAATAGTCATTGTGTACCTTATTATTGACCACTTAAATACCAGCTAATAAATTGATTGAATTAATGTTTTAATGTTTTACGTCACGGCGGGAATATCTCACCCATAGGCGACGACTAGCTAATAAATAAATACTGATATAAATACAGTAGACCTTGCACATAACAGACTCATTGGGACCGGCTATTTCTGTCCGTTATATGCGAAATCCGTTATACGTATATGTCGCAAATAGCGTTAGATAGGAACGGGACATCAGATTCAGTCCGTTATATGTGTGTGTCCGGTTTATCCGAGGCTGGTATGTCATGTTTCCAGACTTCTCGCAGTCTGTTGATTAACTCCACTTTCCAAGTCAACCAATCAGATTGTTTTTCAAGTGACTTGCACACACATACGGTACCTTCTACCAATACGTATACAATCTAGCTATGTAATTACACAAATTTCTCAACTTGGTCGCAATAGTAACAACCAATCACAATAGTGACAAAAACAACCACAATTTTTTACTATGGCATGCAGGGCCTTGTTCTAGAGAATGGTTGTATAGCTACAAGTGAGTGAACGATCATACGAGTTTAACGTCGCTGTGGGAATCTTTCACCCATTTGCGATGAATATAGCTACAAGAACCATACCGTATTGCTACAAAAGTACATGGTGACTGTAGTCGTCATTCCAAGGGAGATAACTCTAAAAAGAAATATTCTTGTCCGGTGTACTAAACTCTTTGGATGAGAAGAGGCAAATTACATTATATTTTGTTGAAATGAATCAGGGAGGAATATCAGAAAATACTGAGGAACTGATGAGAGCAACCAAGGAACTTTGTTAAAACTGTGGAAAGTTGCAATCATCAGATGAAGTATCGGTGGAACATTGGCAACATGGGAATGTTGGGGGAGAGCGGAGGGGCAAGAATGATCAATATATAATGTACCTTCTCTACAAACTTCTTTCACATGACCTTGCCATACTTGGTGTCTGCTTTCTTAAATCTACATGAAGTATTTCTTCACTACCAGTTTCTGTCATGCTATGCGACCATTCTGGTTGACATTACTATATTCTTGGAATGGTGTGTGTGCGTGTTTGTTTGTGTGTGTGCGTGTGTGTGTGTGTGTGTGAATATTGAGTGAGAGAGTGTGTGTATGTGTGCACGTTTGAATGTTTATGTGTTTGTGTGTGTACGTGCGCACATGTGTGTGTGTGTTTGTATGTGTGTGTGCGTGCGCACGCATGCGTTTGCGTATCATTATCAACCTACGTGACATTTCTACACCACAAACTTCCTTCTCACATTCCTGACTTTATGGTTCATGTCAGCATTCTCAAAACCGGGGGGGGGGGGGAACGTTCCGTCGCCACGACTAATTTTCATATATCCCCATTCACACGATGCCGCCATTTTGACTGACGTCTGCGTTCTTGGAGTACACATTCTCCCACTTCCGCAATCCGCACACGCACAGAAAGTAGTACATGTTTTTACAGACGCCCTCGTCGAATGGGTTGTAGTCCTCGTCCAGGTATTTGAGATACGTGATTCTCTCCCTTGATGCGGCCTCCCACGTGGTCATGCCCTTCACCATGAGGTAACCATGGAAACAGAAGAGCCCGATGACGACCACGCCCCCGAACAGCAGGATCACCATGTCGATCAGGAACAGGAAGTTGGCCTTGAACCACGACGACCACGTCAAACGGAACACAAACGCTTCCCTAGAATAAATAAATGAATGAATGAATGAATGAAGAATGAATGAATAATGAATGAATGAATGAATGAATGAATGAATGAATGAATGAATGAATGAATGAATGAATGAATGAATGAATGAATGAATAAATAAATAAATAAATAAATAAATAAATAAATAAATAAATAAATAAATAAATAAATGGCTTTGGTACACTTTGCCACGTACGACAGCATGGTTAAATCTGATTGGTTCTCACCAGGTGACGTAGAACGTCCACAGGACCAGCATGGCGGTGGTGAGGAGGAAGAGGAGGAAGAACTTGTGGTTGCGCTCTCCTACACACGCCTCCAGCCACGGACAGTGGTGGTCATACTTCCTCACACAGCGCTTACAGTCCTCGCAGTGCTTCGCTCTCATTGGTTGCTGCAATATTAATTAATTATCGAATTATTTAATTACTTAATTATACAAATTAGTAATCACGTTTTCGGAAAGGAAACATTTTTTTTTAGAGCCGGGCCTCGCGATTACAAAACTTTCTTGAGTACAATTTCTTGCTCAACTCAAAGTTTTGTTCAGAAATCCCAACATAAACTTTGAGCTTCAGCATGGAATCATTAAAAACGTTTCGTAATCTCAGTTCCGGTTTAAAGATGATTTCACTCGTATATCTGGTACTCGACTTTGATTAAAGGGAGAAAACTGCTGCTTACTAGAACAAGGGAGATAACGGCTCCTTACAGACTAGAATTGTTTTACAGCGGGAATATTTCACCCGTATGCGATGATACAGACTAGAAGAAGTTACTGTCTGACAAGTACCTGTATCTCACAGTAGTCGCACATCCGATATTTGAGGTCCTTGGACTCACTCTTCAACATATGGCTGTCCTCGTCGGAGTCATCGTTGCAGGACTCGTCGGAATTGTTATTGACTGATCCTTTGTGACAATCCTGAATCAGAGAAGCTATCATGAAAGAAGGTAAAAAATAACGTTAAATAAATTGTGTGAAATATTGAAAAATACATTTATAAGGAGCTGTGTGCCAAACATATCTGATTTGGGTCAATATTGTACTATACTACATTGACACTAGTGGTACACTGGTAATGTCATAAGCTCCTGTTTTACTGAGAAACTATTCAACAGAGGTCAATAAAATTTGGCAAAGTGTTAGGAAATGCTTGTACCCAACCAGTTCCAAAGTTCATGATAACAGATATCAGGCATGGCATCATAAAATTGTGATTTCATCAGAAAATAAGTCCGGGTTACAGGCCCCAAGCCATGTCCAGGGCAAATACATTGACCCATGGACAAAATGGACAATTTATAGGACAATGTTCGAGGTCAGAAATGTGACATATGAATGCTGCCACTGAAAGCTGCTGTATCTGAGTATAATATATTTCTGGACGTAATCAAAGAATTGAATACAAGAATATTTTAAAATTAAATAATATTTCTAGTAACCTTTTTCTTGAGGGGCAGATACCCAGGGTCGATGAAGCATGCCAAGTAGTAGAATATGACAGATATAGTCAGCAAAGAAAGATAACCCGCACCATAGAGCAGGTCCTTCGTTTGGATCACAGACTCGCTGAGAACTGAAACAGAAATCATGTTAAATATATTGTGTGAAATTGTAATTTCAAACAGATATATGTGACTTTTTTATTTTAATTGGGGGTTTATGGTAGGCCATCCTTATGGCCAAGTAGTGCCATTACTAATGTACATTAATAGTGTACAACTGAGTGTGACAGTTCCGAATCACAGGTATTTTCTGGATCATGCTCTCACTTACCACAATAATTCAGACAAAGTTTCCGCAGTTGTTGCTAGACTTTATACATGACACAAAGTCTAGAAACAACAGCATACAATTATTCCGCTTTATTGTGAGCGAGTAAATGAGAGCACGATCTGGAATACCTGTATTCGGAACTGTCACACACCACACACACGCACACACACACACGCACGCACGAACGCGCACGCACGCACACACACACGCACGCATGAACGCGCGCACACACACACACGCATGAACGCGCGCGCACACACACACACACACACACAGTGACACACACACACACACACATATATCACAGTTATCAATATGACATGTACCAGTTTTCAAAGTTATTGGCTCATAATCATATATCAACTTATTGCACAAGGAAACCTCAACAACTGTAGGACTGAATGTAGCAGGTAACATGCGAGCATCAGCTGGTAAAAAGCATTAAAAAGAAATGTTTAAAAAAAAAAAATTGCATCACTCAAATTACTAACTTGTGTCTTTCACAAGGAGAGTAAGGGGCACCCCGAGACACAGAGCTGTGTGTATAGTTCTCACGAGGATGTTGGCCCCGCATCTGTAGTTCCAGCAATACATATTGTAAAATTAGCTAGTGTCCACTGTCACTTGATTGTCGCAAAACTAGTGGGCCAAATATTTGGGACTGTCACTCCAAAATATTCGACCTGTCAAACGGCTGTCAAAACCCGTACGTCTTCCTTGATAAGTGAACGCAGGGACATTCTTGTGAATCTACGACACCATGAAAACTAATGTGACGAGTTAGCACGAACGTGTGATGCCTGAGAATATTTATATCCGAGGAAATGGGTACAAATTATAAATGTGAATATCATTTCTTGTCAAGGGCCATAATGTCGTCCTTGACCTTTGTAATACCTTTTAGTACAACTCTTGACGTCTAAAACGAAATTTGATTGGAAACTCTTCGGGTTGACATTATTCAATACTTTATTGTACGTGGCTTAGTGGTTACAGTAATTAATTAGTACAGGAATTATACATCTTTTTTAACATTTTGGCTAAAATAGTCTGCCTCCTAAAAGTTGGCGATACGGCCTAGTAATTTATATTATACGTACGCTTCCGACACTTGATCGGAACCATCTTCGTAAAATATCAAATACGCTGTTGAACATTATGATCTAGCTGTACGCATGGAAAGTCTTGTATCCAAAATTATCCAATGATGAAAAATGACCGGCCGAAAATAAAGGTCCAATATCTTAATTAAACAAATTGATATTGTGACTTAATTAATCATAAGTGAAAATTGAAATTAGTAGATACTAGTAGGTAACAAAGTACATGTATACATATTATGATCGTGTCTAACCACCCGTGCCATGTCCCCTGGGTATGCACGATACATGTAATATTAGGTTATGTAGTACATATATCAGTTTTTCTTTTTTTCTTTATTTAATATGGGTTTAGAGTCGCTTTCTAGATTAGCTTTACAGGGGCGGATACAGACTTTTAGGTTAAGGGGGGCTCAAAGTGTATTTTTGAGGGGGCTCATAATTTTACCATAGGCCTACATATAATATATGTTTATTGAACAATATTTTCCAATTCTAGGGGGGGGGGCAAGCCGGGTGATACACCCCCCACCCCGGATCCGACTTAGGGCAAGAGGAAACCCGCAACATCCGTGGCGCTGAATGTTGCAGTAAACCTGCGAGCACCGGCTGTTACTGACAGACCAAGGATGATATCATCCTCGAACCACAGGCTATGACTATACACAACTTCCGTCAAATACGTTATGTAGTCATAATAGCCCGTGGTTCCAAAATTGGATGATATCTGCATTAGGCTACCACTATATACAAATAGTGCCTGATCAGAAATGTAACTTTCGCGAACATTGATTTGGTTTTAACATATTTATTTCCAAATGTACTGAAAGTGGATTGTCAAACGAGCTACTATTTAGCTGGTGCGTGATGCTATTTAATAATTACAATACAGTTAATACTTGATAACTAATATACTGATTGCAATTGCAGTATATACGTATAGGCTACTACTTTATAAATTACGATATTATAGTCTAGTTATGACAACTGCAAATGCATCTGCCTGGCCACAATGCAATGGCCACAATACAATGTTGTAGTTACAAATCCTAGCCAGTATAATATATTCACGAAATCTCAGTAGCCTATTATAGTTGATAATATATAGTTGATAATTATAGTTGATAAATAATAATCTGTAACCGATTGAAAATAGATCATAACTAGTGATGAAGTATTAATATATATGTAGCCTACCTGTAGGCCTATACCTATAATCAGTCAGTTGAGCAGGAAATTGAGTGCGCACATATCCATTGGCGGGGTAGCCTAATAATGTAACGCTATGTCATGATGACCATGTTCTTGAAGCATGGTTTTGGCGCAATATAAATGTTCACATTATATTATTATTATTATTATTATTATTATTAGCCTACCTATCAAAGAAACATAGTTAGGCTATCTGTACATAGTAGGTCTACCCGTTTTCTCCAAGGTTGCACCCTGGGCAGCTCAGGGGCGGATTTAAGGGGGGGGGGGGGGGCTCACCCGAATTGGACAATTTGTTCAATAAACATGTATTTTGTATTATGGTGAAATTATGAGCCCCCTCTTAAGGCATAATATCACAGATATTTATGGTCGTGTGGGACTAGTTCTTAGCTACAACTGCAAAATACATTCACTTGACATACATAAAATCATGTTTGTACTTCCAAAAACC
>JAVCKZ010062360.1:0-15214 GCA_034780755.1 Lepetodrilus elevatus
GTCAGTACCAGCCGGTGCTCACAGGTTTACTGCAACATTCAGCGCTACGGATGTTGCAGGTTTCCTCCTGCCCTAAAACTGACAAATTGTGATATTAGTGAAAGATTCTAGAAAGCGACTTTAAATCCCAATTTAAAAAACAATAAACGTACTTGACATAATCAGTCTCAGATTTTTATATATTATTTTAAAATGTTGTTTAGTGTTCATGTATTTGTTAATACTGCCCTAAGAGTCTGGAAAAGTATTTTATTTTATTTAACCATCACTTGTGTTCGATTTGTCTGGAAAATTTTATAATCAAGCAGCACTCTCTGGTTATCACAGTTGATGGATGTTAACCATTCTTTTCATACTGAGAGTGCACGCAGGTTGGCATCTTAACGAGAACGGACATCCATACCCTGCATCAAAGTTGTACCGTAATCAAATGTAAATTGCAATCACGATGACACAATGACACCATGACACAATTTACGTCTCGGTAGTATCACGGAAGCCAGTAAGATATGTGTTGACTGGGATTTGGTTCACATGTTCTGCAGAAAAAGGAATACAGAATACAGAGAAAAAAAATATGGAAAGAAGATCTTGGATTTTGGTGAAAAACGTTTTATTCTGCTTCTGGGAAGTTTGGTGAAATTGGAACCGTAGAAAGCTAATGAGATGAACAGGTGTGAAGTCCTCTCCTGTATCGAGATGACATCTCGCTAAAACGCTGCATTGGCCAATTGGAAAATGGTGGAAATAACCACACACAATATTTTTTATTTTTTTAAAAAATGAAAATTGGGTGTTGCTATGGTTATGAAATGCATCCTGTTTTGCATGTCAGTTGATATATTCTGAAAAAACTAATCTGGGCAATTTCAGCTACCTACCTCCAGCAGGGAGAGGGTTAAATGAATATAGAAACGATTCCCAAATGCTTTTATAATAGAAAATTTCATATTCATATTAGGTTGTTTTTTTCTCATTCCCATTTGACTGTTGAAAATTATGTTGGTGATATAATTTCTTTAGAAATAATTCATAGCTTATTTGTGCTATGAACTTGATTTTTAATGAATGACTAAAAGATATTTAGGTGATGATAATTTATCAACAATAATTATGATTATTACTAGCAGATGTTTATGAGCTCGACTCTACAGTGTTAGTTTGAGGTATTATAATACATACACACTATATAATATAATAATATAATACATGCACAATATATATAATATAATATATATAATACATGCACAATATATAATATACTATATATAATACATGCACAATATATAATATAATATATATAATACATGCACAATATATAATATTGTACATGGACAATGGAACAATTCAGCAGGGAGAAGGTTAATGCTATTTATCTTTGTAATAATGCTCTCAATTCATTAAACTCTCTATCACATTTTCTTTCTTCCTTTAAGTAGAAATTCAATGTCTGACAAGATAAATCGGTAATCGAATATAAAGAAATGTCATGATAACATTTCTGGAACATTAAGTTTTATGTTATGAAAATCCCTTGGTTCAATGACTACTGTATGTATTTTTATTTGATTTACGAGTCAATTTTTAGCTTCAGCTAATTTCATATTAGTTCTGTGCGGGCTTATAGAAAATGGTGTTATTCTGGAATATTATTCATATATTAGTGAAATAAGCTTGAAGGCAACTCTAAACCACAAATAATCCCCAAACTAACATACTAAAGCAGTAGGACCATTCATGGGAAGCGACCCAAGATGTATAACTTTGATGTCTTTATGCAAAATCATATCCAGTTATATAAAAACATTATCAAAGTATTCTTATAAATTGTTAAAATCTAACTGAGACTAGTCAGGTTGGTTTTATTATTCCCTGATAACCTTTTTTTTCCATGATGGATAATATAACCCCCTCCCTGCTGGATTAATTATAAGCACTGCAACTTAGGGTGCCACTAACAAACTGCAGGTTAATACACAAGGTAAAACGTTTGTATTTACTTGCAGCCTTACCCAGATCAAAGGCAGGCTCAATCTCAAATTTAATATCTATATCCTCAAATGAACAGATTTCAAGGGGCTTGCACGTTTCAAACTGAAGATATTCATCACGTTTTCATAATCTCTGTTTCCTGGCATGAAAAAAAAGTCAAGAGATTTATCACAAGATTTGCTAAATTTGTGATTTTTATGTCACACAGTATTCTGTGTTCTTTTTGAAGATTGATAGATCAATCTACAGCTTCTGTCTGACAATGTGTACAATAATCACTGGTGTTTAATAATTTATGTTCGGAGTTTGTGGTACATTAATGTTTGGTTTTAATGATACACTGATGTATGTTTTGATTGATTGAGTTGGATTATTCTGATAAATGAACAAAAAAATATTAATATTTTTTAAAACACTAGGAAAATAAACCATTAAAGTTGGATACACAGCAACATTTAAATTTGGGTTTCAATAATTTTCCCAAACATACTTCAATCTGCTTTAACCTTCTTCAAGCCGAGGGCAATTTGAGATGCCTTTGAAATCACGATCAATAAAACGATGATTGAGAAGTATTTGAATTATTATCTAGGTTCTTTTTTTCTTCTTCTTAACTATGAATATGAATCATAATACCGCTAGGTATATTTTTCAATACGTCTGAGAAACAGCGCCAATGACTTTTCAAGATTGTCCTATTTTCTGTGTGAGTAAGTACTGGTTAATCACCTGCAAGTTGTAGTCTGTTATTCTTTGGCCACTAGCATTTGTTTTTGTTTGTTCTGAAGCCAGCAGACCGTTCTAAATATGACTGATGACAGTGATTCATAATAACTCAACCACTGTAGCAGGTAAAGGAACTAAACGCCATCATCACGCCCTGCAAGACTGAGTCTTAGTGGATCAGTGTTACACCCCAACTGGCAGGAATCCTCCAACACCCTCCCAGATAGGGCCGGATGTCAGAGATCTGGGTGGGTGGCAGTAAGCCATTTGTTTGTAGGTCCTCCCAGTACGTCATGTGTCCCTTGTCGGTATCAGTTAGGAATAAACTGGTTGATGTCAATATACTGCTGATCACATCCATGCTGCTTGTATGAGAGATGTGTGTGTATGCATGTGTGTGGCTGTTTGTATGTGTGTGTGTTTGACTCTGTGTGTGTGTGTGTGACTGTGTGTGCATGCATGTGTGTGTGTGCATGTGTGACTGTGTGTGTGTGTATGTGTGTGTGTGTATGTGTACATGTGTATATGTGTATGTGTGTGTGTGGTGTGTGTGTGTGTGACTGCGTGTGCATGTGTGTGGTATGTGCATGCATATTTGTGTGTGGTGTGTGTGATGTGTATGTGTGCATACGTGTGTGTGTGTATGGTGAGTGTGTGTGTGTGATGTATGTGTGTGTGTGTGTACATGTGTATGCATGTGTGTATATGTGTGTGTAATAATAATAATATAATCTAGCGCCGAGTTCCAGCTAGGCTGCTCACAGACGCTTAACATTCTACCTGCCTAGGGAGCGGTTTGTGTGTGTGTGTGTGTATATGTGTGTGCATGTGTGTATATATGTGTGTGTGTGTGTTTACATGTGCATCCATTGTTGTATTACATTATCCTGTATTGTGTTGCATATGTGTCTGTATGCATCACTGACAACTGGCAATTGTTATTTTATATTTTTTTCTATAGAAATGCATGTTTTCTGAAATTGATTAATGTTTTTCCTCCCCCCCCCCCCCCAAATGCATTAACCCCCCCTCCCAGTTAAGCAATAAATCATTCACTCATATTGCTTTAAAAGTAAAGAATAAGTTTTTAAGTAAAATTTATTGTATTTCACTTATGCTGGGTAGGATAATAAACCAACTCTTAGAAAAATATTACGTTCAATTATTTCATTCATCATTTCCAGCGAGGATATAATAACAAATCTGTTCTATCTTTTCAGTTGTCAGAGTTGCTTCCTTTTGCCACATCTATGAACATATACAAAATATCCTGGGGAAATTGAACCCTATGACAGGTGACGGGGGAAAACTTCCCAAGCTGAAAATAAGTGGTTTCCATAAAAGTGCATTGACGACTGTTAAATCTGTTTCAATCATGCGACTAAATTGACTGCAAGGAACATAGTGAAGTTTTTCATCCGGCAAATCCTCGTCTGTATCGCCACTGTTCCGTCCGTCGAGCCACCAGTCCGAGGGACTCGCAAGGTTTCTCGAGCCGCACAGGCACCGAGCCACAAGAACCTTGTAAAAAATGTTGAAAAGGTGTCATACGTGTTCACAATACAGCCGAGTTGAATAAGTCATTGATACATTTCCGCCGTGCTTGTGGGTGGTATGCTTTACTGATCAACCATAAATCAAATCTAAGACCTTTATCCTACTTTGTATTTTTGCTTGGGTAGACTTGCGAGTGGACTAGAGTGAGTGGTCGTGTAACCTGTACAATCTCCTCGTCTCCAACGGCGTCTTTCAGCAGGAGGCTATTCAATTATAAAAGGCAAAACATAAGTAGGTATGGGAAATCTGGAATACAAAGAAAAAACCCATTCATTAATGGCTCACTGTCAGTTAAAAGTCAATGTTAACTCGTTGACCAACTTACCCCAGTACAAAAGACACCAGATTAAATAAAAGTTGCTAGTTTGTCTTTTGTCTGTACCTTGTCATCTTTCTTTCAAATATGTATGATTTTGTTGAGATGGATGTCTATTCTGATTCTTCTGATGGGAACATCTATCATTCCGGTTGACCATATGTCCAGGTTTTAATGTAAATAGCTGACCCAGCTTGCTTCGGCCATCTCAGAAATGACCGATTGACAATGCACAATGTCCACTTGTCATGTCCACTTGGTCAAGAATGAGGGTGGTGGTTGCTAAAAAACACGGGGCTCAGCTCTCTCTCCTTCAAAAGCAGCATGTCCTCATTTATCATCTTCCCTTTGTGGAAGGAAAGTTATGGTTCATGCACCCATGCTGTGAGACTTCAGATCTGGACTCAAGGAGGAATTAACAAGTACCTGTGTATTTGCCCAGGTGAGAGGTGACACATTCTGAAAGGCTGAAATGTTGATATGTATGAATTATTGAAAACGGGATGACAATTGAGCATCAAGAAGATGACATGGAGTCCCATCTTGTGCAACATACTGGATTCTATTGCAATTTCTCCCACCTCAGTGCATCCGGGCCATCCCATCCCCCTTTCCCAGTAATTCTCAGGGACAGAATTTAGTTTTTCTCATTCTGTGAAACTCCAGAATATTTATGAAGATTGAGGCTTTGAGGTCTATTGGAAATATCTGCTGTGTCTTTTTTTTAAGAATATTCAATCGTAATGAAGCGGTTTGGAACTAATAAGCATCGATGTACTCTGTCACTTCTCCCATAGATACTACGTCTTCTTTTCCCCGTGGGGCCGGTGGAGACAGTTGAAATAGTACCTGACACTCGGATTAACCCTCTCCTTGCTGGATTAAGCACATACACTGCTCTTTAGAGAATCTCCAGTTGCCTCCAGCATGGAGAGGGTTAACTATCTATCTTGGTGATGATGATCTGTTTGTTAATTGCTCCCACTGTACCTTGTATCACTCAAATATTACTCAAACATCACTCAAATATCACTCAAATATAGATGATATCTGTAACCAGAATAATTAAAATTAGAATTATATTTGTTCTAAGAACATTAATTTACATCTGGGATGAATACTGTAAATCATTACATTTATGCGAGCAGAATATTAATGCGAAAAATGCGACCGCCGTATTGTCGCATTTAATTGCTGCACATTAAAGATAAGACTGGTGAAAAAACATGAATGGAGACATGACTGTTCGCATTTTATTGGTGTTGCATTTACGTCTAAAATCTAGAGGTCGTATTAAATTAGTGACGCATTAATTTCATGATTTACTATCTCATAAACTTCAAATTTAGTTGAACAATGCAGTGATTAATTCATCTAAATATAACATTGGCAGTACCGAGTTCAACTCCCACCCAATGGTTTCCCAGTACCCACAGTGGGTAAACTGTGCCACATACATCAAGGGATGTATTTCAATGTAGAGGTTGTCTGATCTAGCCATGGTTCAAAGGTCAAACACAATTGGTGGAGGTCATCTTCATTCCCTCTCCTTTCCCTTAACTACTACTTCCCTCCTTCCTTTCCCCCTCAATACTAGATCCCTCCCTCGATTCCTCCTTCAACACTTAGCCATGAGGCCTATGATTTATTATAGAAATTGGCCCTACACCCCAAAATCACTCACAGTTTCCAGTATTGGATGCGGCAGAAACATTGGAGCGTATCCGGATGACCTCACGCCTCCCTCTGTATTAACTTGGGATCATGAGTCACGACCCGCGATCGCCTCCAAGTAAATTTTTAATCCCAACATGTTTCCAATTTACCAGGGATTCCTGTTTCAAACATTGAGTCGAATCAATCTTGTCCCACTTCCTTGCAACTGTTGGGTTGGCTGCAGTTCTTAATAGACTCTTGCGCTGGGAGATCGTTATTTTTCTTTTTGTTGTCTAGGTTTTACTGCTGTTACCACACAGACAGTCTGATAGATTGAACAGACCTTCGTCTTTTTATCAAAATCTATTTTGAAAAAAAAAATAGATACATCATTATCCATTGTTCTAAAATACAACGGTCTTTTACACAGACGATTCTCACGTTGATACCCTGGTTTGCATTTTCTTTTTGCATTGATGTAAGTTTAATCGTGTTGTTATAGATGATGTACTTTTAAACATGTTTTATATACCCATGTATCTTCTCCTTTTAAAAATGTTTCTGCTGGTTGCAATTATTTTAAGCAAAAACTTGAAATTATGGTAATAAGAATGAATGCAGAAGATGATAGGCATTCGATTGATAGCTAAACGATTTAAATTAAGAAAACTTTAACCTTCACCATGCTGGTGGCAACCAGAGATGTCCTAAATAGAGCTGGAGGATAACTGACCACTGAGTCAGGGATCGAAATTAACACTTACTAGCCTGAATAGTGATACAAATAACAAATGTTATGAATTTCTACTGGTCCTTAGGATACCTTTAGCATCGGGAGAAATGGCTTGGGCTAGAGGACTAAAGTTAGTTTCGATCGCTGCTGAGTATTCAAGTTGTAAAATTATTTCTCAGTTTTGTTTTTTTTTCATTTGTGAAGGCTAACCACAATGAGATTCAAACTCAGATATTCTGGTATATGCATAGCAGAAATCATTTTCCCTTTTGAAATAATGTTTATTTGATTACTAAAGAATAATATTCTTTGAATGATTAAGCACTTATCTGGTTTTATAACAGTGTATCCCTTGTGTGTGTACACGCTGTAATCTACCATATTTCCAATACCCAAAATACAAAACAGACGCACATATCTATTGAATTCATAGATATCACCATTTCCAATGGGAAGATATTCCCAATACACTAAACATATGTCCAATTTGAAATTCTCAAGAGAAATCATTTTCCTTAACGCTTTTGAAATGTATTAACCAATCAAGGTTTTTATAATTTTTATTTTATCTCAGTTTGGCAGAAAATCAATGATTTTTACTTTTCAAAGGAAATTTCCCGTTTTTATTGTCGTCGTAATCATTGTCATCATGGTGGATGCATGTTAAATCGGTGTAATACATTTCCCAGTAGAGATATTAACATGGGTGCTTAGTATTCCAGAAGATGGCTTCAGCATAGAAACCTCGCCATATGTCAGTCTTTAAGAGAAGCTTAACTCTGATACGTTGCAAATCCAGTAGGATATAGATGGAACATTCCTACGGAAAGCAATTACTGAGCGAAAATTGAGCTCAAGGCTTCGAGTTCTTTCATTCAGCGTTGAGAAAGCACTATACCTTGATATATGGCTTACCTGGAAGAGATTATGATATCATGTAATAAATAAATCTCAAATTCTCGGAAAATCATTCTTGGTTACTTTCGTCGCAAATGGGTGAAAGATTCCCGCAATGACGTTAAACTCCATATTCACTCACTCACTCTTGGTTAGTTAGCGAAATCGGCCGATTCATCAACCACAAGCTTATCTTGAAAAGAAAATTTGACTTGCTGACAATACTGTAATTTAGATATTGATATGGTGCATGTTTTAATTTAGCATGGTGGTGAGTGTGTTGGAATACAAATACAATGGTTTTGAGTTTGAATCCAGACATTTGAAAACTGTCTAACACGTCGCGAAATACGAGGTGTCAAGTCGTACCACTTTGTGGTCTTTGGGTCGTGTATGTGTCAGATGAATTCGAAGGTAATTGATTATTATCACAATTGAATGAGTTTGCTTTAACTAAAGGTTAAATTACTTCTACTCGGAAAAGGGAGTCATTCACCCACAACTAAGCAAATATTGTTTTGTGTGCTGATATTCTGATAATGAAAAGAAACAGTTTTCAAAAACCAATAGTAGAGTTGACCCATCATGAGTAAAGTAACACATGCAATTCGTGTGTGTGTGTGTTTAGCTATCATTGATGAACTGTGAATTGTAGGCTAAGTCAGCGAGTACAATCTTCTCCATAGACACGTGCTGCGTTGTGTACAGAACGTTATCATTGTTTACGAGATCGCGCCAAACATCGTATAGTTTATGTCTCTTTAGTGCCAGTACAAATGAACCCTGAATTGTGGCCCACACTATGCTACCCCTGAGTTTTGATTCCGCCCTGAACGCACCTATCTCTCTCTCTCTCCCCCCCCCATTTCGCCTATCTTTCACACCCCTCTATAATAGAGTGTCGTAAAAGCTATCATTCACTAAATACTTTTACATGATCATTTTATTATTTTATTTTCTGGGACACCATGAGTATTAAAGTATGAAGGAATCATGTTAATGTCTCCAGTATTGCTTCTAGAAGTGTCCACACAGAGCCCCCACCGACCCCCCTAACCCCACTCCCACCCCCACCCTTTGACACCACAGTTTATGTTGAATTCTCTAACACATTTATAACACACTCTACTGTGTGTTTTAGGCCAACGACAATATTGAACCTTCTTAGAACGGCACTTAACGGCCTGATGAATGTGTCGCAATGAAAATAGTCCTTTATCGTAAGATGATAAACTTTATTGGAGACATGTTCAATGAATTGAGCCCTCACTGAGAGCTGTCTCGGTACACTTTTGTTTGGGTCAATGAGTCAGGTTTTTACACCTTTTTATATTAACCATTGATATCTCTGCGATTACATTGATTGGAAGTGGCGTTTATGTGATACGGACACCCACGAATTGTCTCTTTTAAAGGGAGTCCTGACGTTTATTGTAACCATTACCAATTGTAAGGTGGTAGGGCATTGAGCTATGAATTCAAAGGTTCGAGCTTGAATACAATACTGTCCTGTTATAGGGAATCTTCTCGGCAGTTGAGATGGATCACTCAAATGCTATTTATTATATTGAACACCTCGCATTATCATGGTAGATCTATGTTCTAGTCATAGTCTGATCATATTTACATCTGAAATAGGAATAAGTAGGAAACTGTTGTGAAATCTTGAACCCAACCCCTTGTTTATATTACAGTCTCAGGGTCCCGGGGACGCATATTGATATAATTATCAACATATTTTATTAATAAAGTGCGTCAAAACTTGCAATTTTTGCGTATGGGACGCAGGATTGCGCATTCGGAGAAACCCTGCAGTCTATACTGAAATAAATACAATTACCTTTGTACCTTTATTTTTTTTAAATTTTTTGGTTAGGTCAAATGAAATTAGAAAATGGATTTTTTGTTTTGTTTTTCATTCCATGAAGTATTTACCGAAATAATCTACGAAATAATGCATTTCATGTCAAACTATAATATTGATGTCAGGCTCCCGGAACAGGATTTGAACCCGGCGCCCTTGGCTCTAAAGTTGAAATATTCTATGATAGTGCTACCACCCACACATGTTGCCTGCGGCGGGAAGAACATAGATAATAATGTTAACACTGTTTCTGTTTATAGATCTGGCGGACGGCACACTACCCACACGCTCTGAACGATGACGTCAACTGCCAGATATTATCCGCAAGGTAAGTCCTGATATTCCTACATCACACTTAATTTGTCTAGCTTGGCATGTGGCATGCATCGGAATTGCAATGCTAATGTGTTTATTTAATTTTTGACAACCAGTTAAAAAACATTGAAGTCATAAATAAGCAAATGTTTGACTGAGATATATGATCATTATTGAATTCCTGAATTTCTACAAGTAACGTATATCGTGGGTCATAGGGCCGTATTGGGCTATAAGCCCAATCCACTTTGGGAGTAGATGAGTTAAGTGGGCCTATTCTGTGGTATAAGCTCAGGGCCTTCTCTGCAACTAGTGGCTACCGTACTTGAATTGCTTGCAGTCTTGCATATTTATTGAAATGAAAGTTTGATTATGCATTCATCTCATTGTATTTATATTTGGACCAATTATTCGCTATTTATTTTGAACAAAACCATGTTTTCTGCATTTATGTATGTATGGATGTGAAAGATTTACTGTATAATGACTCAATCACATAGGATCACATCTCTGCCAAGTTCTTTCATTAACTTTGTTAGTAATGTGGGTATTGGTACTCCCTATTTGGTTGAAGTCATGAACAATAGAAAAGGACTTTTCTAACCTCTGGAAACTTTCTTCTAACTCGTTAACTTCCAGAAGCTCGTAATGACCATCAGGACTCGTTGTTGATGAGATTCTTTTCAGTCAGCTTACCAGATCACCTCAATTTAAATTGTACAAGAATTTATGAGTTAAACATCGACATGACCGCAGAACTATTGTCCAACCTCGGTGTCACACTTCACATTAATTAGCAAGAAACCGACAATCGCAATGTCCTTAGACACCAGTAATATGGCAGTTTTCCAGAAAAACTAAATTGGATCCTCTTTAGTACGAAGTATTTTCTCCTGCATCTTGATAAAATCTCCAAGAGAACTTCAACAGAAGATGATTGCCTGTACTGTTGGCTATAGAGTTAATCTCCATAAATTGTCTACAATTAACGCACATGGAGTTTTATGATCCCACTGTGGTGTGGCTTGCCTCAGAGGTGGGGAATCCATTCAACTTCAGAAGGGTCTTTGCTGGCTACTGCCAATCTGATTTGCTTCCTTTTCTCTGAAGTTAAGATGAATGAATTTGCTCCTGACTCCTTCAAACTTAATCAACAAAGACAATGATAATCCTTGGATCTTTTCAAAAGCATGGAATATTAATATCATGTAAATTTTTGTAAAAACTTTTCAATGGCTATGTTATGAATTTTTGGCATGAATGTTCATGGATCATGTGGACTTATGAAGACTTTGTGTTGGCGCCCCCGCAAACGTTCTGATGCTCATTCAGGGAAGGGATTTTCTTGGGAATAATTGCTTGATTGATCGTAAGATGGTATGTCGTAATGAGGCCCTTGTTGGCAGCTCCCACTTGATTACATACCAGAGAACTGCTTGAATTACGATAATGGCATATTAACTTACAGACTGTGTAATGAAACTTCATCTGGAATTGGTGCTTTACCGCTTGGACTCGAGAAGAACTTATTTTGCACAGAGTTGTCCTTGATTTGACGAAACAAGAAGAGGGATCGCTTCAGGTTCTTTGCTGTAGATTAATTTATTAACAAAAATATGTATGCAATTTTTACCTTTTTTTGCCGTTATTGTTCTAAAGTGTTTTTTGTATTTATTGCGTAAAGGGAGCGGTTCAGGGGGCCTATTCTCGAAGCGTTTTTTTACGATCGTAAGACAATCTTAGCGATTCTTATAGTATGGCTACGAATTGTTCTTAGGCTAAGAAGTTTGTTACTTGTAAGTATTTGAGATGCATGTGTTTGAGATGGCTACGAGAGTCCTTATAGTCTCGTAGTAGATATGAGAGCTTCAAGAAATGACACCTAGGTTTACAATTAGATGTTTTGGTTTAACCCTCTCCATGCTGAAGGCAACCGGAGATGCCCTAAAGAACAGTGCTTGTGCTGCCATTCAGCAGGGAGAGAATTAACCCCAATCACTATAGGTAATTTCAAGTTGACTTCAGCAAATAGAAAAATAATAAACATCTTAGAGCTGTACATATTTCCTATGTGGTACCGATAGCATAATTTTATGTTTAATAATTCAGATTTGATACGTTGATCGAAAGTGATCTCTAATGATAATAAATCACTAATTCATTCATGCTAATGATAATATATTTTGATTCGTGATTATTACCATCAGGCTGATTAATTTATTCATTCACTACCACAACCAGTAGACTGCTGAGTTTATAGTCGACAGTCTGGCATCTGGCATCTGTCGTCTGTCGTCATCTTCCATTAACCAGTTCTCCGCAATCAGATCACAGCGGCCATCGGACCAGTATATCCATATAATTTAGCATGCAATCTCATATCAACTTCCATTTTGGTCGAATGATTTATTATTGGTGATGTTTTGATCAAATTATTTTCTCTTCAGACATGGAATCTGTAGACATCTGAATTTACTAAAATTATCTTGGATTTATTTTTTCCATAAAAACGCACTGAAAAACATTGAATTGCAACTTTCTAAATAATGTTTGTTGTGCTTCATAGATCTTCATGAAGTATCCTCTAGCACGGAATCAACTGACATCTTTGTCTTCATGACGTTCATCTGCAAAACTAGAAGAATGTATCATACCGAACAACATAGAACTGCAGCTTTAAAATAATGTTAGTTGTACTGCATAGATCTTCACGAACTGTCATCAAGCACAGAATCAATATCAGCTCTCGGTGTTCCTATAGAATCTGCTGATATGATTTAATGATTGTGAAACTAAAGCTGGCTGGACAACGTATTTAAACCTGTGTACGGTAACTCTTGTTCCTAGGATCACTCATGGAGTCATTATTGATGGTGTTCCTATTCCAAGGTCTGGCCATGTTGCAGGAGGTCATCGTAATTGTATTTAGAAAGCAAGGTAATCCAATAACAGGTTTAATTCATCTGATTGCCTCAAACATCAGGCTTCCTTCTATCTACAGATGGACTCCGGACTTCTCTAATTTCTAGTCAGCTCTGTAAACACTGGAGTTGATGAACGTCTCTGATGGAATATAGACAACTTGGTCTCCCAGGCCGTATGGGGTGTCGTGACTCTTTTCTTGTAGACGAAGGTTTACGATGGTCATAAGTCTCGGTGGAATGGCTCAGATGACTTGCTTTGGATTACAAGCATAAGTCAAGTCTTGTCATGGGTGGCTGAGCATCGTCTCGGCCAACGAGACATGGCCTACCGAGATTACAAAACCTTAACGCTCAACTCGTTCATGAACAGTTTGTGAACAAACTTCACGAGCAGTTCATGAACAATTCGTGAACATTAAATGGCTGTTTGATGAACAAATATAGTTCATTACTATTCATGAATGTTAAATGGCCGTATGATAATTTAACCTTCTCCCTGCTGAATAAAATCAAAGTGGTCTATTTCTGCATGTCATCGGGCAAGTTAACTCGCCTTCAGCAGGGCAAGGATTAATAGAACATATTTCATGAATACACTTTATGAATATACTTCATGAGCACTTCATGAACAAATGGTGTACTTCATGGACTGTTCATGAAATTGTTCATAAAGTTGTTCATGAACTGCAATTGTTACTTTATGAACTCTTCTGTTCACTTGTTCATGAAGTATTTTTGCTGGGGTAGTAAGATGATATAAGAACTTTCCCCTGTACTTGCCATGTCATAACATATAATTGTGGAAGGGTTGCCCTGTCAATATAATCAAATGAATGATTTTGCTGAATCTGTCTTGAATCCATAACTCTCAGTTTACAATGGCCATGCTGGGCAGGGTATATAATTATATACTAGCAGAGCTTCTGGTCGATCAAGTCTTCAGGCCCCGTTTTTTTCTTCTGAATCATTCCAAGAAAAGCAAGTCTTACAAGTCAGATATTGGTAGAGAATTTTCGTTTTGGTTGAAAAACATGCCAGCGTGCCCAATCGATATCACATGAGGTGTTTGATGGGTGATCTGTAATTTGGCTCGAAACTTTAAAGATTTCTTTTGTGGAACTGATCATCAAGATTTTATGGATTGACTTGGGTCCATTTGTTATTTCAGTTTTAAAAAATGGATGTAAAATGTCAAATTTTATTAACTTTTCATCCCATAATGTGTGCAACCATGTCTTCTTTCAACAAGATTTTGTCTATTTTGGCTCGATATGTTCTGTAGCTCATTTTTAAATGCCATATTCTGATATTGCAGTATCTTTATGCTGTAATGTTATTTAAAAAATATATTTTTTTAACAACACAAACCTTCTTTGACAGTGGCTGTTTTTCTTTGGTCACCTCACAACCCTTTGCTATTCTCTTTCTAATCAAGACCTTTTAGTCCTAATTATATACATTTACATTTAGCTGTTTGCCAATTAGTGTCAATTTAGAGAGGCTATTTTTTATGAGGTTAGCTGCCACTGGGTTCGCGTCAGCTCGAATCTAGCCCGGATTACAGCATAAGGAACAATGTCTGAACCTTCAAACAAGGTCCTGGGATTTGACAGCTTCTCATTGTATCGGCTTCCTTTCAGAAAGAATTCCGCTTCCTCTAATTCTCACACAAATTTCCTATTTGCCGTTACCCAAGGGTTGATGCAGTCGCTTGCGGGATCTATTTATTTACTTTTTTTTATCGCCAAGAAAAATTACTGGTTTGTGTGAAGTTGGATGGTGTTACTGATCTTTGAGGTCGTGAATCAAAGATTGAATGATGTTCGGTGAATCTTATTTGAAATTGACGTAGGTGATTATGGCAATCATAGTCTTGTAATCTTCTTTGGGTGAGAGGTTAGATTCTTGCCTGTGAACATGTGGAATATGTTCCAACGTTGTGGGACAAGGACTTGGATTCAATATCTGTATTATAGAAAATGAACAATTGTCATATTTGGCTTATGGATCTTACTGTACTGTTGTGGTAGCTAGTTCTACAATAAGCAGGTGACTTTTCAAAGTTTAAAAGGTGACTTTATAGAAACTTAACTACAATTCAGTCACTATGGACATTATCGTTCTACTTCATTAATAGTCACATCTCTCTTTCTCCACTACTCTCTCTCTTCTTTTTTTCTCTCTCTCTCTCTCTCTCTCTCTCTCTCTCTCTCTCTCTTTCTCTCTCTCTCTCT
>JAVCKZ010062371.1:0-15209 GCA_034780755.1 Lepetodrilus elevatus
CAACTATTGTAACGTCAATGCTTTCTATTGTGGCGGGAGCCCAGTTACAACTATTGTAGCCCTACAAGAGCGTCGTGCAACGGGCACCTGAGCAACAGGCCCCTGAATGGGAAAAATACATCTGGACAAAATATGAAAAAATCAAATCAAATCTGCTACTCAATAACAGAAAATGATTCATGGAAGCAGACACATTCTGTCTTCAACTTGTGTAAGAATATTTATTAACTGGCATGAGTTACGACATTGATTTAAGACATTTAGTTGTTCATGCATTCAGATCAGGAAATAACATGTCATATTTATATAGACATATATTTCATACAGATAACAGGAACCAAATTTTATTGTATCGATGTCATTATGTTGATGGGAAACTCTTGCTGGGTTGACAAATAAGAAATTGCTTCATCAGGCGCTACAACTACAACTTTTGAGCACAATACAGAAACATGGGATTAAAATGGGATTTTCTTTAGTGCAAAAAAATATATTAGAAAAGCCAATGAATTTAGCTGTTTAAAGTTTTAAAAGGTTTAAATAATATTACAGGCATTGAAGTATTTTTCTTTGTTAACTTATACGTGACCTCAGATAGGTCATCGAGCATGACTCAGTATGATGTACAGTAACGGAAACCTTGCTACAACATCGACCAAATACAACTCTGAAATGGATCAACTTTTAACAGTACAGTACAGTACAGTACAGTACAGTACAATACAGTACAGTACAGAACAAACCAAATACATTCAAACAAAATCAATGTCACATACGTATATTTTGGGGAATGAGTGATTATGGAGTTTAACGTTGCTGCAGGAATCTTTCACCAATTTGTGACGAATATATTTTTGGAAATTGCAAATGCTGACATGAATCAGAATGACTAAAACTTGACTCTTCAGAGATTTTTACAACTGTACGACAGTGACGAGATTTACTGGCAGACTGGCTGTATGTGGACTGAGAACGGTAAGCTGGTCGCAGACAAGGTCCTCTGTGAGGGAGTCCAATCAACGGCAGTGTTATCATTAAGCCGCTTCAATCTACGGCATTGATCTGGTAGCTCAGGTAACTCTCACATCAACATGCAGCAAACTTGTAACCTGTCATTGGCGATATCCCCGCGCAATCCCACCACCGCGGGTAATCAAGCGCGATGTCATCAATAACATAATTACTCCCAAACGAAGCATTCCAGAAGGACAATAAAATATATTGGATTTCGTTACTTAGCAATATAATTTGGCGAGCACACAAAATTTGAATCAATATGGGGGAATTATTGACAATACGTCAAACGAGTCTTTATTGACCGCGGAAAGTCGACCCATACAACGGTGGAAGACCGCTGAGTGTATTAGCTTGTTAGGCTGAAAACCCAACTGATTACATCAATTACATAAACCAGTCAGATAATGACACATGGAGGTAAAATGTGCTTTGTGGTATTCAAAACCAGTTTCAGAAGTCTACGGTTACCTCCCTTGAGATGGTGAATCTCGGCATAATATTTGTGCAGCATCACCCTTAAACAGACCCGGTAAAGTCGAGATGGTTTCAGATTATCAAAATATGAATTCCTCACAGAAAGCAGTCAATATGGAAACCACTTTGGCTCTATCTCATGAATTTCTGTATAACTCTCGACTCCGGGCAGCCATTACGGTTCTCTTATTACAGGGTACCTATGGGAATGAGAGCAACACGTTTCTAATGGTTTATGTTGGTAGTAGATATAAATCTGTGAAGAGGATAAGCCGTGCGTCTCGTAAACCACTGTCTCACACAATCGTGTAAATGCATTTCTCTCTTTTGATCATATCGAATTCCGTCAGTCACAAGTCTGTAGATTCAAACGAAATTCGAGAACAGACGTATAAACAGATATAGAAGAGAAATTGAACATTTCCATAAGCTACATTTTCCTGATGAAGTAGGTTTCAACAAAAACATCCAAGGTGATGAATGAAAATATACCGTCGTTTCTACAGACAGCCACACAAACAGTTTTCTGAAGAAAATAGTCACCATGCTTGCCAGAGACCTCTCAACTACTTCTGGGAAACATATAAAAATAAATCAGATAATCATGCCAACCTTTAGAAATCTTCAAACAGCGTTGTATAATATGCTGGAAGAAATTGGATGATACAAAACACATAGATATTTGTCAAAATTAAACATGAATCGATAAATGATTATTCAAAAGCTCATCAGGTTAACAAATTCAGAATTGTATTCCCTAATTTCTGTGAGTTTTGAACATAATCAGGAGAGACAATTTGAATCTTCGATCGATGAAAATTGATACAAGCCACGCACAATGAGGAACAATTTATGGCCAATTGGAGAGAATTATGAATAATCTAGTCAGCATTCTATTTCATCCAGATAATCATGTTTCTGAGTTTAACCAATCAGAATAACTCAAATTATTTCGTGAATAATGCAGAAAAACACAAGATAATTGGTATGAAACATTTTGATCTAATTTGTACAAAACTTTTCTGTATGGTGTTCATATTTTCTCAAAAGAGATAATGAATATTTCCAGTATAAACAAAAATAGGTGAAGATTTATTTGATAAATATGTTTGTTTTTCTGATAAATACAAAATAATTTAGTTACGGTACTCTCCCCCAAAAAAGTCTAATTTGACAATATATATTTCTGTCAGAAAAGAAGACAATGTCATCTGATCATCAATGCAACTTTGCAGATGATGTTTGACAGAGGAAATATTCGATTGCTTGTTCAAATTTACATAATTACTGACAGGAAATATTATCAAATATTTGCTCACCTATCCAATAAATCGAAGCCCATTACCATTAAATAAACTCCCCCCAGAATAGCTATACCCTGCTACTGGACTGCCTTCTGAAAAACAATGCCACAGGTTTCAATTTCCCTGGAGATGTTCATGTTTACGACAATGATTGGAAAAATAATGCTGTAATTATGGAAATTGATGATACGCAATTATGGAGATGTGGTGCGCCATGGATGTGGGTGTACTTAGACTGGAGCCGGCGGTCTCGCAGGCCTGTACTCGGCCAGGTGGCCAGACTGCGCTATCGCCAAACTGATGAGCGTATTGCTATGGTCATGTCAATTTTGATCATCTGATTGTCAATAAATATGCTAGCAGAACGTTCTCTTAACTCTAATCAAAACCGACTCTGCGCGATTATTATATCTTGCCAACACTGGCCTCATTCAATATTTGCGTATACAAACCCGAAACACAGAGACACGTAAATGCCTTAATATCCACTCTTCTGACGAAACCAACTCGGAGGAACGCAAATTTCCGAGCTTTCGTATTCATTTCTTTGCATTATGCATTGAATCCCAATGTAAATGTCCGCTGAGATATTATTTTCAATTAACCTGTGTCAGGGTAATGACACATACCGTCTGATGGATAGCTGTCTTAGTCCGCGGCAAACCGGGATATTAACGTGGAACCCGTCGTTAGTATAGAGATGGACCAATTTGCATGTTTGAGCAACAGTTCTCGTGACCAGATCGGACCCCTCCGAAATACTGGCATTATAACTCGATGCGAAACATGTCAGATTTTGTTGCATATAATTTTCATCAAAAGGTATTTATCTTGTAACGGCATTCATGTCGGGGATACTTTTTAGGAAAGAAATTACAAAGATTCCTGGCAGGATGATGGAGGCAATCCATCTGGACCCAAGAAAATTGTAATGAGAAAGTACGGATGAGGATGAACAGAAGCGAAGGGTTCTTCTGCTTTGGCAGCATCAAAGAAAGAGCCAGTATTTATCATGGTACTAAGGCCTGACAGACACAAGTCTTAATGCATTTATCTCACTCTCGGGAAGAACAATAGTAACGTCCTTTGAGGATTATATTGTCAGAATATTGTAATTTAGAAAGCACAAAAAAATAGAGATAAATTTACTTTTAGTTTGAAGAAGAAAAAAAATCAAATCCAGGGGATAAGAACAGAAAAGAATGCAATAGAATATTTATTTATTTTGGCATATTTAAACAAAATAATGATTTTTAATATAACAACATTTATTTAAGTGCGGCCGGGTGTGATATAAGTCCCAGGTCGGGTGCCATTGCAACAGAGGACTGCTGATCCTATGATTTGAAACTTAGTTCCTGGATTGTGAGTCCAACACTCTATCAACTGAGCCAAAGGGGCAATTCCACTGGCCGAGACCAGTAGGATCATCTTCTATCACACCCGGCTACACAAGTAATAGTTGGAATATGCCTTCCAACTTTGTACAACTGTGTCTCACGCATAATTTGTAATTAATTGGTTGAATGGAACACATCTTGACATCTCCTTTGCTCACGGTGCTAAACACCCACGGTCAGTATCATGATAATAACTATTGGTTCAATATTTCTTAAAGGGATATTTTGGAGTTACCTCCCTTTGATTGTAAAGGAAATGAAGTCAATATATAATACCAAAAACATTATGTATGCTTAAAATACAATGAAACAAGAGACTATGAACATTACCTATTAATCTATTGATAAAGTAATGTTTGTAATATAATATTGTACAAAGAATCTCAAAATACTGATAGTACTTTGTGAAATAAATATACTGAAAATGGCATGAAAATCTTACGATCAAAATTAATGTAGCCAGGAGCAAGCTTTCGAAAATGGATTTGCGACAATATAAATACGAACATTGGTTTTTTTTAAATTGCAGAAACAAGAAGCATATTTTTCAGAACAAAATTATCATACTAAAATAAAAAGATATTCCTGACACTACTGCAATGGGAAGATGATGGAGAAACAAAAACCTTCAACAGGAGCACACAAAAATTCAAATAGGAAACGTCTTCCTTCTGAGATCAAATTACCATCTTTGCTTGAGAATATCTCTATTTACGCAAAAACAAAGACATTTGCATGATGCTATCTTAATAACAACAGCTGTAATTATGAACACCGAGATGTCACAAACGTCGCAAGCAACGCCGTCGGGAAGCTTAGATATCTCTAATTTCAATACTTAAAACGAGGTCTATCACTGTCCAAGATAGCTTCAATGTAACAGTTCTTAGAGGTAATTATCGTCAATGGTAATGGCTGCATTACCCTGAGCTGTCTGACTAATATCACCCGTAGCTGCCTGAAAGGTTTCAAGCCAGCAATACCAACGTTGGACCAGGACTCGTAATAGATGCTTCCTAGCTTGCTCCGTACCTTAAATACAGACGCCTGCCAAACGGCTCATTTCGAAGATCAATTTCTAGAATAATGCATTTTTTTCTGACTTGTCATTAGATTGAAATGTTCTCAGGCAACATTTCTCAAACACAAAAATGATGTAGTTAATGTAATCGTGTTAACTTTTTCCTCTTAGCTTGCAGGAGTCATTTAGCGACTGTGTAGAACTTCAGACAGAAAAATATTGATTTAGCCTAAATATTAGGCTTGGCCCCGTACCAGCGTGGATCACAATTGTGTTTGCATATGAGCGCATGCAATTTACCCGAAAACGAAATTTTCTCGTATCGTTCCGAACAAATTAGAAAAAAGTTAGAAAAACAGACGCGAACTCAATGTTATTTTTTAATAAAATTTCAAGTGGAGTTGAAAATGGACTCAACTAGTTGTAATGAAATTGACACACTTCCTATCGGAATGTCGGTTGGTTGTTCCGTCCCGCGATGATGAAACGTGATGTAATGAACACGCCACGGTCGTGTCAGTCTGCCATTGTTCTATGACGCTGAGTCATGGCTGCTGATAAACTATCCATTTCTAGCAGTGCCACAATGCCTTCGGCCAAAACTCCATGCGCTGGTTTCGATATGATTCAAGAAATCATATAGTTGAACTTGGCAGAATGCCATGTCTAAAAATTACACTGATAACCATGGCATGTTTGATAAATTGTGGATACAACTTGTTATATATTATAAAATGCATATATTTACTTTTTTTAAATCAAAATAGTCATTAAGTCTTGTCAATATGTCATATGAGCTTCATAAACGTAGTTTCCATGTGTGTTGAGGTAGATACCATGTAGAAATTGGTCATAACACAGGCGCAAATTTTAGTCAGAAATCTGTCTGTGGTAATCTCCATTCTATAATAACATTATATTAAAACAACACTAATAATAAGACTATGTACCACTTTTCTAAAAGCTATGATTGACAATATAAAATAAAAAAAACTCAAAGGGAACATGCATTTTCTTGGCATTCTGCCGCGTAATTAGAAAACGTCGCTCAACGCATAAATAGAATACGATGTTCTGATGATATTCAATGCATTCAATGAATAAAATGAATATTTGGGTCATAAAACTGACGTCCCAAAGTCTGTAAATTCAAATAAAGGTTGAAAAGGCAAATTTAAATGCAGAAAAAAAAAGAAGAAGAAATAAAATAGAGATGCATCAATTTTCAAATATGCAAATATTGCTCTATGACCTTTTAAGCGATAGTGGAAAACATGAAATCTCGATTAGAAAAGCATTACAGCGTAATTACGATAAATCTTTTAACATAATCTATAGACTGTGTAAGATATTGCATGCGTTTAACTAGAACTTTGTTTTAGTAGTTCATAACTTCAATCAATTGAAACTCGTCTTATGATGCTTCATTAAACATAAATAACTTTGAAGCACGCCGAGAACATAAATTCATGTAAATTATACAATTATTAACTGAATATTCAACTCGAGCAACATTAAGCCTCATGATTCTTCTAGACATATGCATGGACACAAATGCAATTCAAAGAATACCATGTACAAAGGATTGTTTGAAAAAGTTCATTAAAAATGTAATTATGATGATGATGATGATGATGATGATGATGATGATGATATGATGATGATGATGATGATGATGATATCATCTTACAAGTCCTAAAGTCTGTAAATTCAAAGAAAGATTGAAAAGGCAAAATAAAAAGAAGAAATAAAATAGAGATTTATCAATTTTGAAATAAATGCAAATATTGCTCTATGGATAACAGTAAATTTCAAGTAAAAAAAATAAATATGATCAAATGCAAAAACAATAAAATGTATTGTCCATGACCCAAGGAACAATACTTGACCTGCTGCTCAATCAATCATAAGCTGGGCCGCATGTTGCCCAAAACTTAACTTCCATTGGGACCAATACACCCCCTCCCCTCCCCCACTCACCCTCCAAAACACATGGATTCTGGACTTGGCGTGAATGTTTACATGTTCATGGAATCGATGATTCATCTTGTCCAATAAATGCTTGTATTTAGGGATAGACAAGGAATTTAAAATGGTTCCGATCCATTCGCAACATTTTGATCAATATTAACTTGTGTAATGCATTGCGTCTTCGGGGTGAAGACCTGCATTTGGCTTCGCGAAGAACGTGGTCAAACTCAACCTCGCTCTGACCTATGTCTCGCCACGTGTCATTAATACATGCACGTGATTACACACTTAATTACAAAGAATGAATCTTCGCATACACTCACTCTGACTCACTAGTAGACATCTATGACTAACAAAAGCTCCCGATACAATGTAGTAAATATCAATCGAGTTGATTTCCTTGTATACACATCAGACTCCCCAACGACACAATGAATCAACAACTGAATTAACGATATCATGACACTACCTAGACAGTAATTAGTTACCTAGTGGTATGAAATAGGGTACCTGGGAGAGGAGGGGGGAATGGGGTGGGGGGAGAATTCCGACATATATTTTTAAACATCATCAGGTGTTCAAAGACGAGAGTACGGGAGAGACGAGAGCCGCTAATTCCAATACTGTGTTTGAAATTACGGTTAGTACCCCAGTGGCGCCATACGGACTGAGGGCCTGGGTATTGATCGCCGTGGACACATACATTACACACACAATGCCTCAATCACGGGAATCAATCAGGTGTTTTTCTTAACCAGATCCGCGGACTCAATGCAATGTTGATGATGTCACCGCGAAACACGGCATTTCACTTAATGTTTGTCACGCAAAAACAATATTTCTGAAACTGACAGCTCTATTTCTTATGCGTGTAAATTTCTTTTGAAACTTGTTAAATTTGAGGTGGCAGTTTCTATTCTTGTTTTACAATAATGACGTTTCTAGAAACGCTACAGTAAATTTGGACTGCTGTCATTAACGTAAACTTGGTTCAAATCAATAACGTGTAGTTCTGGTTTGTATTACAAATATTTCAATCATAATGTAGCATCAGTTTTTATATACGATGTTCAATTACAGATTTAATGGTTATAGGCACATCATCTGAAAGCTTGTGAAAGTTTAAAGATTACTTTGATAAAAAAACAAACATTTTTGTTGTTTTGAAATCAATATTGTAATTATTTGAAAATTTAATTTTGTCATTCAGAAATATATAGCTTTGAAAGTAATAATGAAATTTATAAATTATATATAAATCTAATATATTACTATTTGAAACATGATAAAATATGCCATTAGTTTGTTGTTTTGAAATCAATATTGTAATTATTTGAAAAATTAATGTTGTCATTCAGAAATATATACGGTATATAGCTTTGAAAGTAATAATGAAATTTATAAATTATATACAAATCTAATATATTACTATTTGAAACATGATAAAATATGCCATTATACTTCTAATACATCAATATATAACTATTTTCATTTAGCATATTTAACAAGTCAATTTAATAGCATTTATGTGAAATATATGTAACAAATCTACTTTTGTTGTTGAAAGTATTATTAGTACCAATATATATTCAGATTCATGTTGTTAGGGCATAAACAAAGACAACTTTCACTTTTACTACTTACCAAACAAGTTTTACATTATCATACAATTTCAACAAACAATTCTAAAATAGGAGATATAATCTCTAGAAAGATACAAGCTACTACCTTTAGAATAAGAATCAGCAATGTTTGCAGTAGATCAGAGGCCAAAAAACTTGGTGATTACGGTAGTGTATGGATGTATCTTCAAGATTGTTGTGCTTACAAGTGTGGCAAGGAAATCAAAATACCTCCGTCAGTACATAAATACAAGTGATGACAGCCGCACATGTGACACACAGCGTACATGTCATCACAGACAATCTCACGTTTCTCTAGTAACGCATGTATACCCCTGACTGTCACGCAGCCAACAGAAACAATTGCCGTACTAGTATAGTAGGTAAACACACCAAAAATACATAAATATTGGAGAACATGTGAGAAAAGGTATTTGCAGCCGTGAAATATGCGCATGAACATTTCTTACATTCGTCGTTATAATCAGAGCGAATGTAAACAGTAAATAGTGCCATCTCCGGATTTCTCCGACAAATGAGGCGATTCTGACACGATGTGACAACAGGACAAATAGATCAATGGTTGGAAGTCTGTAGGTAACTGATGCAAACTCAACTGTCGTGTATCACCAACGTCAACAGCGTATTTCATTACCGAACAATTGATTCCAAATACTACCACCTAACGACCTATCGATTTAAACCCAAGGTAAAATAACGCCACTCAATTGAAACGGGCACAGGCACAATAATGCCACTCAATTGATTCAAGTACTCGTATGACCAATGCCACTCAAAACATGGGCAATAGATATCGCAAAATAAATATCAAGTTATTTACAATTTCACGACAGGAATTGATCGTAATAACGGCTTCGTTAGAAATATTAACCACCAATTGGAAGAGAATGGTCAACAGACAAGGATCCGATGGCGAGGAAACCACAAACATGGTAATTACATGGATGGCGGTGTGGTGGCCAGTCAAGCATGACTCTGGTTGGAACATTCCCCTTTCCCAATGGGAACCCCCTCTCGATCTCTCTCTCCCTCCCATGCTTCTGCAGGGGATATGGCTAATGGTCTCTAACCGGATAATGTCCAGATACCGTCAGGCACAAGATGGCCGCTATTGAGAAGGATCATGGATGATTACAGCCAATTTAGGAAAAAATGCATATTTTTGATCAGAGAAAACAGATTAATTTTGTACTTTTTTCCAAATGAAATTCATGGATCAGGATTAATATTGATGAATCGTTGTTCTTAACGGCTTCTGAGACAAGACTACAGGAGCCACACATCACCCAATAAATCCCCTGATAGAGTTTAGTAGTTGTCAAACAAACAGCATTTATAAGACCTAAACATGCCACACAAACATCAGCAAATGGGCGTGTAAATACTTGATAAGCCCTGACCCCCCGGGGACCCAGCCCTGGCCCTCATTAACTTACGAGATCCATGGACAAGGGGCTGCTGTCATTTCTCAAATTTGAAATTGATCCAATTGAGCCCCTCTCCTTCAGACTTCCTTCAGTCACCAGGGGGCAATGCCCCTCCTACTTCTGGCCTGGCCCCACCCCTTCTGGACACTGGTAAACTCAGCCAGGACATCTCTGTCCAGTCCCATCCACTGTAACTGACCACAAGCTGATGGCATGGACATTAACGCGTGCAATTGGTGTTGGCATTAGCTAAGCCGGCCAGGATACCCTCCATGGACCTTCACTTAGTAGTAATGAAAATGTTTGCATTATGAGGGTCAAAATGTTTTTATGGCATAAAAGAATGGTACTTTCTTCAACGTTCACTGAAAACAAAGTAAAACATAATTTCCACGTATTTTTATGGTTTCCTGCTATCATAAGATAAATTAACGTACTCTCCATAACAAAAACAACACGTGTTTTCAGCGCGTCTTCCTGTTCAGGTATTCTCTCGTCAACAGACAGGTGAGTGGTTAAAAGGGAGTGATAATAATAAAACTAAACAAGATATTTCATCTACTTTACAGAAACACTTTTAGTTCATTTGTTTTTCTTCAAATTATCCCAAATGCATAAAATATCATTCAACGGCCTGCATGATGATATAATTAATCTTTTCATTATTCATCTGGAGTTGATCTACTTCTACTAACGAACCTTGGAGAAGGATATTCGGAAAAAAACAAACACCTTAATCACATTTCGCATCCGAATTGCCATGAAATTGAAAAAAACTGCAAGCCCCCATTAAATTCAATTTTGTTCTCAATTCCACACTTTCAGTATTATTTCCCATGATAAAACTTTTTTTTTTAAAGTATCGTATTTCTCGATTCTCTATTAAAGGATACGACACATAGTCCACATAAATATTCCTCGCAGTCACAGGTGGCTCTATATCCATCTACCTGTGTATGAGCAATGTTATTGTATTGCTACTATTGTTTGTAAGATTGGAATATATTCAGCTGGCTGCGTGAATCATTAATGTCCCAATATGTTGCCATCTGGAACCCAGAACACGAGCGGGGAGAGGGGGGTGGGGAGGGGTTAGGGAGGGGGAGATAAATTGTATATGAACACGCAAACAAAGGCGAACCAATGTTAATATCAGTACAAATTTACTCGCAGAACGTACGTTTGTAATTGATATTATATTTAAAACAGCATAGCATGGGACTGGGATATGCACATAGGATACGACAAAACCCTAACGTGTCTGATTACAGCCGGGATACTTGGAGAACCCAGACTTAATTAAAGGTGGCGTGATACAAAGTGGTGTTCAAGTTTTAACATATCTATTCCTATTGAAACATCAGGAATTATTAATTACAAATTGAGAAGAATTCATTTATGTAAAACAAAACTACCTGTGAAATTGAATAGAAATTGGAGATAGAGTACACCGGTACTATTGTTAAAGTTCACAAAGTTCAACCAATACATAGATGTAATCCCGATCAATGATCAACATACTGTCATACAGCCAACATCAATGCTGTATGTGCTGGAAATGTGGGATGTGGGGGTATGGGGGTGGGAGGGGGTGGGAGGGATCTATTTATTATATAACTTCAACAACAAAATTAAGAAAATAATAACAAGACCCTAAAATACAACACTGTCACTGTCAACTCATTTTTGAATTTGACATTATAAGTCTACCATTGATGGCAATATTGGTGGTATAATGAGGCATCCAAAAATTGGTGGTATAATGAGACATTTTGTTAACTAGTCAAAGTAAGTAATTAACTTTGATTGAAACCTAACTACCGTACTGATTGGCTTCTACAGAAAAGCAAGAATCCTATTTGGAGCTAATGTACTGAACATAAATTGGTCATTAACATGAATGGATGGTTCGTTTGGGTATCTGTGTTACGTATTTAACATGTTCTAAGACTTGGTATATTATTGAGCAGGAAATCTCTCATTTGTAACTCTTTCCTTGTCTGGTAACAGTGCTCATGAACCTGTTAGCCCCAGTGTTAGCACCAGTGTTAGCCCTAGTGTTAGCCCTAGTGTCAGCCCCAGTGTTAGCCCTAGTGTTAGCCCTAGTGTTAGCCCTAACGTTACCCCTAGGCTAGTGTTAGTCCCAGTGTTAGCCCTAGTGTTAGCCATAGTGTTAGCCATAGTGTTAGCTCCAGTGTTAGCCCTAGTGTTAGCCCTAGGCTAGTGTTAGTCCCGGTGTTAGCCCTAGTGTTAGCACCAGTGTTAGCCCTAGCATTAGCCCTAGGCTAGTGTTAGTCCCAATGTTAGCCCTAGTGTTAGCCCTAGTGTTAGCTCCAGTGTTAGCCCCTTCCCCCAGTGTTAGCCCTAGTGTTAGCCCCAGAGTTAGCCATAGTGTTAGCCAAAGTGTTAGCCCCATGCCTCAGTGTTAGCCCCAGTGTTAGCCCTAGTGTTAGCCCTAGTGTTAGCCCCAGCATTAGCCCCAGTGTTAGCCCTAGTGTTAGCCCTAGTGTTAGCCCTAGCCCTAGTGATAGCCCCAGACAGATGAACAACTAAACAGAAAAGTAGTATTTTTTTAAACAAATATTCCACTATCTCCTAAAGAATAATTGTGATCAGAAAATAATCCTGACCAGAAAATATCATTGTAAGTTTTGACAAGAACCAACGGAGTAGATATCTGTCTAGGTGTATTAATTGCACTACAATCCTCTTTGGAACAATTTTTAATTTTTTTTAAAGTAATAACAATAATAATAATGCAATCAACACAAGGATTACAAATTATTTTCATCAAACATTTGTAAGAATCTAAAACCGAGATATGAGATATGCAAAGCGTACATTCTCTACTCCCTGAGACAGATCGTTCCTCAATGGCCCTCCGATACATATCACGAAACAAGGTATGTTTTTCCTTACACGCTTAGCCGATAACAATGTCTTGAAATAACTTGGAACTGTTTGCCCGAGCGACTGCGTCAACCTCCACCAAGTAATGGAAGCAGAAACATTGATCTTCAGACAAAACATGGGGAATACTGTTCCGCGTTCTAAAATCAGGAGGTGATGCATTCTGCCAATTCCCAGAACAAATTCAAGACAACAGAGTAAAGAAGATGGAAAGGAAATCCTATAGATGTACTAGCAATCCAAAATCATTGCAAATATTTAATGAAAAGAAAACCCATATTCAGCGAGAGTTCATATCAAGGGGTTTCAAAGATAGATTATTCATATTTGACATACAACAGATTTGTAAAGGAAATACAATACTATAGATAAATGCAAAAGGGCAATAGGTTATACCAGTAGGTACACGCGTACCTTACCTTCTTAACCCTCCCTCTGCTGAAGGCAACATAAGTTGCCAAATTACGTGCAGAAATAGAACACTTTGATTTTATTCAGCAGGGAGAAGGTTAAACTGCATTGGTTCAAAACGTGATCCCTCTTACTTGTGATTATATTCATATAATCGTAATCAAACTTCGTTTTACTCGTTTAATTATCAATTAAACTGCAGCGGTTCAAAACAGCAACTTTTTCGGCAGATAAGAGAAAATATTATAGAAATGTTTTCTTCTCTACCATGTCTGCGAATCTATTTGGGGAATGTTCTTTCATATTCACAGAACAAAATACCATTTGTAGGAGCATTGTGTATTTTTAAATCAATAATCTATTTCAGTAGACATGGAAGAGAAACCTGTATTTAATCACTTAGTCATAATTAGTCACTCTTTCCACAAATGAATTATTGCGTTCTAGGAACTATCATTCCCAATTTCAAATAGTGTTTGTTGCAATGAGTTAAAAATGTTACAAATTTATTGAGAAATTATTTTTTATCTTTCTGAAAGACGACACTAAATCTGTATATTGCTGGTTGTTGAAAACTACGAAGAACATATGTCAGACTAGATATGGCAATAACAAAATATAAGTACATGTACATACATAATATATAATGTAAGTACATTATCATTGAATTCTATACATAGGCTAGCCGTCAGGAAATATATTTCAAATGATATTAATTTCATGTATTAAACACCTGCTGGTTCCATAAACATAACAATGGTAAATTATTCCCTCTCACAACCAGACATCTAAATTACTTTTACCTGATAATTATACTCCGCTATTTCAGTTGTGGATGTGTCCAACCTTTCTGTAGAACGAATTCAGAAATATACAAAATATTTCAGATGGAAGATAGTGGTGCATATGGGGGTGGGGGGTGAACTTGGGGTGGGGGTGAAGCACGGGGGATGGCATGGGTGAGTGTGTGGTGGGTGAAGAGTGGGGGACAACATGGGGGGGGCATGGTGAGTGAGTGAGTGAGTGAATATGGAGTTTAACGTCGCTGCGGGAATCTTTCACCCATTTGCGACGGGGGAGGGGGTCATGGCTAAGTGTGTGGGTGGAGAATGTGGGTGGGTATATAAATATTTTTTCTTACATACTTAATTCAGGATCCCATTAATTTCGACCTCACTTCTTGCTATTGTAAACTGCTTTCAGTTGCTGAGTTGGTGAATTGCATGGATTTGTCTCTTGTACCGTAGATATATCCATTGATGCCGGCCAAAAAATGGTGAATGATAACATTGTGGAGTGTGGCGGCTGTGATGCATCCCAGTTGTCAGTGAATGCAGAATTATTTTCAATCTTAAACATCCATCAGCATCACTAGTATTATATAGTGTGTACCACTACTCTGTGCTAGATGTTCCCCACTCAAGATCTGATAGCTGGTTCCTCAGCCAGACCTGATAGCCATTGTCCAGTCATAACTGTTGTCCAGTCAGATCTGATAGCTGGTTCCTCAGCCAGACCTGATAGCCATTGTCCAGTCATAACTGTTGTCCAGTCAGATCTGATAGCTGGTTCCTCAGCCAGACCTGATAGCCATTGTCCAGTCATAACTGTTGTCCAGTCAGATCTGATAG
>JAVCKZ010062382.1:0-15206 GCA_034780755.1 Lepetodrilus elevatus
TATAATATATAGAGCAATATTAGCAAGAATGCGAACTTTCAGGCATGAAATGTCACGTAAACCCATCGAAATACGCCATTGTACTTAGTGAATGTAAACAATCGTTTGTTTTGAAATTGGCAAGTTTCTCGCACACGGCGTACTCATAACGGGTCTCTGCACAGACTGTACGGGTTTCTCGCGCATGGCGTAAAATGGATGAAGTCACATGTCAACATTGCATCGTCCTGTTCACCAGTCAGTGTTATGTAAACAAATCCGAAAAATGAGCATAGTTATCGATAGCAGGTCATTTTGAAGGAATCAATCACACCATGTGGAACAGGATCATCAGGGGCCGTATTCATAAATGGGCTCAAGTTAGTTTTTGATGATCAATATATAAATACCGGCCCAACTCTATCACCTTAATTTTGGTGTACGAGTCGCTTTAATTATTGTTAGATTAGTTGCTAGTTGCTAACTTTTTGTTGTTATTGTTGTTACATTATTTGTTGTTGTTACATTAGTTGACATTTGGTAGGTTAATTGTTGTTAGATTAGTTGTTTCTTGCTAACTTTTGGTTGCTAACGTTGTTGTTGTTGTTACATTAGTTGACATTTGGTAGGTTAATTGTTGGTAGATTAGTTGTTTCTTGCTAACTTTTTGTTGTTATTGTTGTTGTTACATTAGTTGTCCTTTGTTAGGATGTTGTTCTAGAGCAGCATATTTTTATATATTCATCTGACATGACGAATCGGTTTGTGGGAAGATGTTTGTGTGCAATATTACATTTGACCTGGTTAGTAACCGATGACCTATGCAGATATTATCTAGAGCCATATGTGAATGTTGTCACCAATGTAATGCATTGTATTGATAGACTATACCACCCTGGTAGCGAGTCTGCTAGCTATATACACTTACCAATAACAAAGACTTCACAATATCTCGGAATGAGATAAGCTCGTGCCTGAACGCTAGGTTTCTATTATGAGAATCCTCTACTGCTGCTTCGAATTTAAAACTTTTTACAATTTTTGTATTAGAATTTTACTTCATTACAAGATTTCACTTGAATTAATAATTAAATATATGAAACTGAAAGTGTTTACATTTATAGATAAAAGTTCATTACATATTTCAAAACGTCTTCGCCCATTTCTGTAAAGCCTCTCGGTCATTTGCATAGAGGCCACAGTGCATATCCGAGGATGTTGCTTAGTCTGTCCAATGTGTGTTCAGTTACATCCAATGTGTTCAGATATATTACGGTGCAAGGTCATCTGCGACATCCAGAGATACTCCATCTTGGAAGTCCGACAATGGACACCGTTTTGGAAGGCCGACAATGGACGCCATCACTTACAGGCAAAGGAACATCAGCCAGACTGCTACTAGTTTAACCCTGCTCCTGCTGTGGTCAACCAGAAATGCCCTATAGAGCAATGACAGCGACTATTCCAGCAGCGAAAGGGTTAAAGTAGCAGCACTAGCCGTAGACATGCTGACCATTGCCCGGAAAACAAAACGTACGTCGTTGCAATATTACGTGAATGTTACTCACACAACGTTGTATAACATTACGTGTTCGCTGGGAAACGACACATTTGTTGTAGACGATGCACAACTGTTGTATTTTACGATGCTCTTGTTGTCTCATTTCCAAATAGCTCAGTTTCTATTTCATGCTCCTGCATTCTTGCGCAATTTAGAGAAGAAAACCTCATTCACAGCACGTGGGGAAAGCATAATCAACCAAACAGATCGTTGGTAATGATAATTTTATTATAGAACTCGTTACTAAATGGAGAAAAAAAAATCACAAACATGAAAATGTTGAACTTACAAGTGAATTATGACAAACTACATAGAGACAATCACGTGACAGAACAAGCCTCGCGGGATTCACGCGGGATTTCTAAACAACGTACAATACCTACACTCGCTTAAAAACTGAAGATTTACACAAGGGAGATAACTAATCCCGGTCCAGTGCAACTAACATGACTCCCCGTCTACTGGAACCAAACCGTTTCTTCGTGCAGGTTCGAACCCGACATCTCGTACAGATTCGAACCCGACATCTCGGTAACCTGACACCGTAACCGCAGTCCCACGCTCGAGTTCTGTAAATCCCTAATTCTAAGCTGTCATAAGGCAAGTGTTGAGATACCCTAGTGCACTGCTACTCAGTCACATACAACAAATACACACCACACGCACGAGTCACAGAAAGTCTAAATAGTCACTGGAGAGAACTACTATGTATCATGAGAGTTTTGATTGCTCGAATATTAAGTAAGTTATATATAGACATGAATTTGCAGGATTCAAGGTCAAGAAATAACACAGAAAGTTAACTACGCGACATGAAACGATGAAAGAAAATGACACTGAAAACAACAACATCTTGGTGTCAATAACGTGCACTATGCAATAATCAATGAGGTTATAATTATTTGATGATCGATGCATGTGCTCCGAATGAGATACAATGGTATGAGTGGTCTCCCTTTGGTGGGGGGTATTATGCTGGAAATCTATGGAATACGGAATATCCGGAACCCAGTAGTGCAACAGAACTGTGCTAGAAATAAACTAAGTACTGTAGCTATGTTACACAATATAATCTCCAAACGCAATACACCGACAAAGAGGTTGGCAAATGTTTATATACATTGTAGACGGGGGGTCCAATGTCACCTTTGTTAAGTGGGAGGTAGCGTTAGGGCGTAGAATCCATTAACCCTCTCCCTGCTGGATTAGACAAGGCTACAGCCCTTTAGGGCATCTCTGGGTGCCTTCAGCAGGGAGAAGGTTAAATGGAATGAGCAAGAGTTGCTAATTAACTACACTTTCAAATATGTCTAACCATTACCGATGGCAGTCATTGACAAAGTTTGTTGTTTTTGTTCGTTTTATTTCCTTTTTTATCAAAAATTCAAAAACTATCTAACACTCCAAAAAGATTGTTATATTTTGTTCCTATTGTTTGGAAAATTTAAATCTCAAGACAGAAAGTCCAAAAAAAATTCAAAGAATTTGTAGACTCGTGAATTAGAAATACAAATAAATTCTTTCTGAATGATTTCTGAGGTTTTGTTTTCAATTTAATCAACATTCTTAACAAGTTCAGAACTACTGTATATTTCAACTACCGTATGTAGACTATTCTTACACTAGGATGGTTTCTTACACTAGGATGGTTTCTTACACTAGGATGGTTTCTTACACTAGGATGGTTCTAGTGAATTCAGAACTACTGTATATTTCAAATACTAGTACGTAGACTACGGCTACACTAAGATGGTTCTGGTGAAATCAGGTCGCGTGTCCGTTGATCGATCACGGCGCTACGAAAATCGTAACTTGCGATACACGTATCGGAAGTGAGGACACGTAGCTGAGTGATCGGCCGGTGGGACTGCGCCCCGGTGAACTGGTGAACTGGACCCCAATTTACACCTGAAGAGATTGCACTTGTTGCATAGTGGTGACGAGACGAGACGAGACAAGACGAGACAAATGGACATTGACGGGCTAACGAGGTTGGTAAATGTACATGGTTATAGTCTTGGTAAATCAGGATGTCTAAAAGCTAGTACAATGTACAAACATAACACACGTGTTATATTAAACCGCTGCCCAAAAACTCTCGTCGCAATAGCGACTTAAAGGGATTGTGGGTAGTCGGTTGAATGTGGCAAGTCCCTTGAGCAACTAGCGAGACTCGGGTATTGAATATGGAAGCTAAATGACAGAGTTATCTCCCATCAGCAGTGACCAATCGGAGTGCACAATTCAAATTTAAAACACACAGAATAGCAAGGTTGTACACTTGTGTATTTATCACTGATAGGTTCATACTTCTCTGGTCTTTGATTGTCGAAAAATATCATAATTAAAAAATATAAATTGTTTGATTAAAAACTCTAATGTGAATATATATTTATCAATTTGATTTCACGTACTCTTTTAGCATAGGTAAAGAAAATCTATAAACTTGTAATAAAATTTATCATAACTACCAGTAAAACTGGTTAGACGATAAATGCTGCTAGTTTTCAATCTTAACCAAGGGATTAGAGTTATAACATGATACCTAGAATTATTCAGATATCTATGAATTGATATCTCGTCTTCAATGATCTGCGATCTATAGATCCGTGGGCCAGGAAAGAGATCATGTCGTGTATTGTAAGACTTCACAACCTACTGTCTGATGATGACGCGATCTGCGTAAACTGAGTATTTACCAAACACTTCAACAAACTTTCTTCCAAAGATTTACAATTTTCACAACCCTACAATAATTTCTGTACGCAATTATCAGTTCTACAAAAGTTTATAATCAATATGCCATTTATACGCATATTTATAAATCGTCATAGCGATATACATCATTACTTGCACAATGTGAACTGGTTAAAAACATGGATCTACAAACAAGTAGCTATTTACAAAATAATTACAACTACGACTGTGAAAACATATTAAAACAGTTGCCTTGTGCGCGGCAACGAAACATACTAGACAGGCTGACAGGATTGTCTCCCCTGCCTCCTAGTCTTGCCATCCGCTTATCTCGAAGGATTTCTATTTTTATCTGAATCAATTAAGTTTAATGCCTCAAGGAACGAGAATATATATTTATGAATGTTGATCAAATGTCACTATGAAGGACGGACGTAACAAGTTTAATAAATAATCTCCCTGTCAGTCAGTTTTAACCTCCGTTGAAATCTGTAGATTTTAAATCGGAAGTGATCATTGGATCCTATGTTCACGGACTGGAAGTTAGGCTAGGTGTGGGGGAATAACATTGCCCTGTGACCCGAACGTTGCATGACCTTTGACATACGAACACGTAGAACAGTACAATAATCCAATGACCGAAAAGTTCATTGGTCGCCTGGACCAAAAGGAGCTCTGTGATCATGTCAGAGATGTTAGCACCAATTCCAGACTCGTCCGTTTAACCCTCTCCATGCTGGAGCCAACCGGAGATGCCATAAAGAGCTGTGCCTGTACCCAATACAGCTGGGAAAGGGTTAACACTCGCTGCCGGATTACGTACGTAGACGCTGCTCTGGGATGGGTATCTCTAGTTGCCTCCAGCATGGAGAGGGTTAACAGCCATTCCTGAAAAAACGCCTGGTAGCGATGGCAAGAGACTAGGAGAACCTGAGGGGATTCAAACATGGCAGCCCCTATGGGGTCACAGTCACAATTAACAAGTGATTTTTGTATTTTCTTCGTGATAGCACTTAAGTGGAAATTCGTAACGTAAAAATATGCATCAATGCCGAGAAAAAAACGTCTGGGTCATCCCGAGATAAAAATGTCTACAATTGTATTGCTACGCAGTTAAATAACCGAAGAAATATGTCCAACGCTTGACTTTCATACCCACTGGAATGTCCACTTATTTACCACTATCGAAGAACGACGGCACACGGCATTGACAACGTCATACAGCGTCTGATCTCGCCGTTGTCGTCATCTTGGCGGCCGTGTGATTCCGTCCTCGCTGACAGCGCATACACTAAACATTAGTTTTCTAGGAACACTACATGACAGTTGCCATGAACACTACGTGACAGTTGCCATGAACACTACGTGCTGGTCACACTGATCTTTCAATTAAAACAAACACAAATAATATACAACATAGTTAACAATCTCACATTTGCTTAAATTCGTGAGAGAGAAACAAATCTCGTACGATTAATATTGATGTACCATCATCGAGTGGTATCATAAATAAAAGAAAAACATTCATGGTTATGATGGTATTATTTTTGTTGTTGCGAATTTGACAATTTTGAGCCGCTGATGAACATTTTTCAGACAATATACAACGTAAAATAAAATGCATTGGTCTAGTACCTTACTGGCCCCAATGTACAGACATTATCGCTTAGTTGGGCAATTTTTTGTTGTCGCCAGGAGGAGGATGGTTAACCAATGAATACATCGATCTACAAACTAGGAGGTCAAATAGTCACCTTCTGCTGCTTACAGACAACCATTGACAATCAATGACAATCAATGACAATCAACCAGTCAATTCACACTCAATTGAAGTTACATCCATATACATTATTGCACAAAGTTTAAAACACGGCTGCTTCATATAAAATATACACGTCACTAACAAAAGAATGCTTTTAAACTCTATCAATTACTGACAGCGGAAATTAAAAGAAAAATCAAAACAAAATAAATTTTGCTAAATTCTTAACACAATTCACGTAAATCTCATATCGGTAGCAGAATTATCTCTCAATTGGTTGACCAGAGCCAAGGTACATAGAGTCAAGGTACATCTTCCAAGGTACACAGTCACAACATAGCATAGAACCAGGGCACGCCCTATGTGCCTGGTGCCTGTATACATACATCCGTATACATTTACAGAATGGCCCTCGACTCAATTAGCAGATTGGTTAAATAAGCTGACGACTTTCATTTCAGATCCTTCTCAAATGTCGTCTTTCTATCGACAAAGATTCCCTTTTTGGGGCCGATATTCACGTAGCTACAAATACAGAGTAATCGGCCACACACATCAACAGTTAATACTTAGGTACGTATGGCACAAATCACACACACTCTTCCAATCCAGAATACGTTAAAAACACGACAATGGCCAACATAGCATGACAATATGACATCGAGCGTGACAATCTGACACCGATGCATGAAGATTCCAGTGGTACGAGACAGCTGGATCTCAATCAGGCCGGAACTAATTAAATCATCAATACTCGGACACACTGGAGACACTCTCGGACACACTGCACACTCAGAAAATTCTGTCAGTCGCACAACACGCACACACATACACATGTGCATAATATGTTCAAAACACACGGCCAGAGGGATTTCATCCGATTATTATTATGATTACAAAGCTATCCGAACACCAATCGCAGTCATAATGAACAATATCAGTTATACAATTGCAAATGACACACGTCACATGTCGGTAGAAGGGGAGACAACTCGCAAATTACGAAAGAGAGAAAAATAATGCATAAGAGAGAAGAGAGAAATCGGCGGCAGCTGAAGATTGTAAACCTACGTGGTATGTGAACAATTACTTTGTTGACAATTTAGAAATCAAAATTTACGAGCCAGGATTGAATTTGGACGAGCAAGCTTATCTCCCCTCCTGCGAACATGTCCATTTTAAAAATGGCATTCATCATCACCAAGCTGAGTCATTACCGACCGTAGCACAAGATCTGCACATTAACACAACGAAACACAAGCATTATTGTGTCGATTGATTCTGGAATGATTCAACAGTGAATTTTCAACTTGGAAGTGGGTCGTCTTCTCATTCGACTGTCCTATCTACGTTGACCTCTCAACGTCCTTACAACTTGTACGTACGTCGCGACGGGCCGCCAGGGGAGATAATCACCAGAGATTACATGCCACAAGGGAGGTAAGCGGTAGTAGCAGGAATGCCAGACTCACGTGCAGGGAATTAGCCTGTCCTGTTATCGGTCCAACTGAAAGAAGCCAAATAAACATATGTGAGAGCTAGCCAAACAAGTGGGTGATACAGTCCAGGGTGGTGGGTGGTAGCTTTATCGGGTCAAAAAGGTGGGTGGTAGCTTTATCGGGTCGATGGCTAGCCAAACAAGTGGGTGAGATACAGTCCAGGGTGGTGGGGGGTAGTATATGCAGCATGTCGGTGGTACACCTATCGGGTCGATGGGTGGTATATGTTTTGGGTGGGTGGGTACTAAAATGTATCGGTTTGGGCATGTGGCATTTGGTAATATGTATGAGGTATGTGTTGGTGGTGGGGTGGCTGGGACCTAACGGGGTGGGGTCAGAGTGAGGTGGTGCACATAACAGCTAGGTGGTATGAAGGTGGGTGCACAGAGCAGAAGAAAGGAGACAAATAGACAGTTTTAGAGCACCACAACGTACTAGAGCATGTGTCTGTGTGTCGGTCTATCAGTGTTCTGCCTTATCACCTAGCTAGTTCTCTACTTATTTAATGTCTACTTAACCCTATCCCTGCTGGGATTATCAGATCACAGTTCAGGGTACGCGATTTATTGATCAACGTTTTATTCGTTTACGTCTCAGCGGGAATCTTTCACCCATAAGCTATGCTGATACTATAGAGAATCTCTTGACGGAATTCATGTTTTATTCGTTTACGTCTCAGCGGGAATCTTTCACCCATACGTGATGCTGATACTATAGAGAATCTCTTGACGGAGGAATTCATGTTTTATTTATTTACGTCTCGACGGAAATCTTTCACCCATGTGCAACAATGATTCTATCCTGCTTCTCCGATGTTCCCCAGCAGTCAGTAAGTTAATATTTGTCCTAATTATTTGTACAATTTATTAGACTTCCTAATTAGTTTTGACTAAACATTAGCACGGTTATTTACTTATTTTATACATGCACTTATTTATTTTGGTAATTCCAACAATAACAGAATAATATTGGGTTAGTCAAAATTTCAGAAAATAATTAAAGCTAAAATGACAGTTCAAGTGGATATCAGTATCATTGTCATCTAGCTTAGTAACAACATCAGTACTATTGAATGAAATTAATATCAGTACTATTGTTCAACTGTCATTGTCATCTAGCTTAGTAACAATATCAGTACTATTGAATGCAAGACAAAATAATAAACAATTGGTCATACTACCAATAGCATAGCTATAGCAAACTGACATTAAAATACTATAATGTGTTCAAATATATCCATAAAACAATTCAACAAACTGCTCCCCCTATGCCTACACCCACCCCTTCTGAAATTACACACAGAACAACATTTAAATACACAACAACGACAAGCGACACAGAAAACAGCTGTAGTCTACATGCATGTGGGAAGAAACAGAACTTTACAGAACAGTGGTTCTATCAGTCTAATATTTATACCATTACATTTGTTAGTCTTCGAAAACTATTTGGAAAACTGCCAATCTTTAAAGGTTAATGAGTGATCAAATTTGGACAATAAAATTTCATGTTCCAAACTGTAATAAATAGTTAATATTTGGATTACTATACGTTAAAGTTTAGAGATCTGCTGGCAGACATTTATATATAATTTATGTTATTTACTAGTAGACCTGCGACACCTGTAGAACCGAGCGTTGCAGTACACCAGCTGGCTCCGGCCGGTACTGACAAACCAAGGAAGATAACTGCGCTACAGGTACATTTTAGCAGTCTGCGAGGAAATTAATGGGAGTGAATTATTGTTTTACGTCACAGCGTGAATCGAATTTAAAAACGTCAGGATTCAAACCTTTGGCTCTGAAAGATGTACAATCTACCACTATACCACTGTGCCTCCATCCACCTAGATGTAAGTACTCTGTCCACCAACTGGAATTCTGGGATCTATTAATATTTTTATAAGTTTCTCTATTTCTCTATTATTAAATGTAGTCACTTTCCACTTGTTGGCAATTAAAAAAATTACATTACACATACAAGATCTAACTTAATAACTACTTAAGTGTAGAATTTGAAATGAAAACAGACATATTCACACATACATGACGGTGGTGCGATAGTGCGAGAAAAGCTGAATAGATATAAAACATCGAGGCACATGGCATATCAAACAAGGCAGGCGCACATCCGCAGCCATCTGAGATAGCATCTGGATGCTCTAGGCTCTATGCTAGAGCTCATCAGTGGAGCAGTACCTGGTCAGCCAGCATAACTGATACTAACTGATACCCTGTAGTTTGCAATCAGGTGAGCTCAAATCATCCCAGATCAAACTGGGCTTAAATCATCCCAGATCAAACCAGCCTGGATGAAAATCCAAACAAAACTGACTCAAAATAGTCTGCATCAAACTAGCCTGGATGAAACGAAACTGATTAAAACCAGCCTGGGTCAAACCAAACTGATTAAAACCAGCCTGGGTCAAACCAAACTAATTAAAACCAGCATGGATCAAACCAAACTAATTAAAACCAGCATGGATCAAACCAAACTGATTAAAACCAGCCTGGATCAAACCAAACTAGATCAAACCAGCACAAATCCAGACAACCCAGCTCAACCAGGACTGGATCAAACCAAATCAGTCTGGATCAAACCAAATCAGTCTGGATCAAACCAGAGCGCTCTTTTATGAAACCGCGTAACTCCAAGCTAAGTGTAACTCCAAACTAAGCGTAACTCCAAGCTTAGTAATGGTATGGTATGTGGCTAAGGCTGGAGTGACGCCATTTTGTAAAAGAGAGCCCGGGTCTGAATTCAACCAACCTGGATCAAACCAACTCGGATTGATTGATTTGATGTGCCTGGATCAACTGATTGATTGATTTGCCTAACCCAGACCAGTTCAAGCAGACGTGTAGCGAGATCAGTTATTGGCGTCAGTCCTGGCTGGAAGTTAACCAATCAGAACACCGGTAGAGTGCTGGCTGGCGATACTAACCAATCAGAACACAGGTAGAGTGCTGGCTGGCGATACTAACCAATCAGAACACAGGTAGAGCCCTGGCTGGCGATACTAACCAATCAGAACACAGGTAGAGCCCTGGCTGGCAATACTAACCAATCAGAACATGGTAGAGCCCTGGCTGGCGATACTAACCAATCAGAACACAGGTAGAGCCCTGGCTGGCGATACTAACGAGAAGCTAGGGAAATGGACGATGATGATGATGAAGCTAATGATAATGATGATCATAGTGATGATGATGATAGTGGTGATGATGATAGTGGTGGCAGGCAGCAGTGGCAATGACACAGAATAACATCATGCAGTTTGTGAAACACCGGATGCATTATTAATTCCAGCGTGTGGAAGTATTTGGGCGTCTGTCATCAAAAGGAAGTTTCAACAGTTTTCCAAGAAGCCGTTGCATGCAATGCAAATCAAAAGAAACGGGACGACTGTCGACCATAATCGCACAACCGAGGGAAATAAATAACAAAATCGCTGAAGGGACCTCAATCAACTCATTAGACATCTCGTTCCCAATCAGCAGGTAACACGCTAAACACGGACATTCGTTCATGCATTTGTGCAACGTTTTCGCCATGCATCGTTCAAAAATCATTCACAAATCAACATCAGTTTGCTATAGTATAAATATTCAAACGAGTGGGATATTTTATACAGCTTCAGACAGTTTTTCGGCGACATTGTCGTAAAGGCCAACAATTTATTATTGCATTCCATGTGACTGACTGGCGATCGTTGGAGGAAGTCATGACACCGACAGGAGACATTTCTACAGAGCAACCATCGACAGAGACCTGAATAGAAGAGAGTGTCATCCACAGCGAACCAACAGCAAAGACCCGGACAAAGGACATACGTATCTTGTAGAACACAGAGTGGACGCTTCAATGAAATCCTCAAGGACACAAGCCAACGTACGACTGATAGAACGACAAATTGAATAAATGATGCTCGATTACTCAGAGCAGTACACATGTCAAGTATGATTGTTCTTTGATGAATCAAATCTACACATTGGAATCTCATACATTCCACACTATGGAATCTCGTACATTCCACACTAATATTGCTTATATTCCACAGTGAGTGAGTGAATATGGAGTTTAACGTCGCTGCGGGAATCTTTCACCCATTTGCGACGAATATTCCACAGTCTTGCTATTTAAATACATTGAAATGTACATGTATTACTGTACATCGGCCAGTGGCCTTACATGCAATAAAGAATTGAATGAACTTATATTGCACCGATATCAACACTAGCATGACATGGCGTCACAGTATTGCAGCATCACTCATATCACTCATGGTATCACAGTATCACTCATGGCATCACAGTATCGCTTATGGCATAACATCACAGTATCGCGACATCACTTGCTCAGGGATTATCCCTAACTTTGAAACGTACTCGCCCAAATAGTGATACAAGTAACAAATGTTAACTTATGAATTTCTACTCGCCCGTAGGATACCTTTAGCATTGGGAGAAATGGCCTGGCGAGCGAGCTCTGCTCTCTACTGGTCAGACTCAAGGTTTACACAGTACCGACATTGGTGCTAGTGCTTGTGCTACTCTCGTGTATTGTGTATTTGTGAGCGTCGACTGCAGTGAGTGATCCGGTGATCTGGTGGTGAGTGATCTCAGTGATCCAGTGATGATTTGCATGAGATTTCAGTCTTCAAAGTTTTAACTATATTTTTAAAATGATTTAGTTGCAATTTGTTGGACTTTTAGGTCAAACTTCTATAACTGCTGAATCCTATCATTGCCTGTACTGTTCCCTGAATGTAGAACTGCATCTGCACTGTTCCTTGGATATAGAACTGCATCTGTACTGTTCCCTGCATAATTGCATCTGTACTGTTCCCTGCATAATTATAGAACTGCATCTGTACTGTTCCCTGCATAATTGCATCTGTACTGTTCCCTGCATAATTGCATCTGTACTGTTCCATGCATAATTATAGAACTGCATCTGTACTGTTCCATGCATAATTGCATCTGTACTGTTCCATGCATAATTGCATCTGTACTGTTCCCTGCATAATTATATAACTGCATCTCTTGTTCCTGGCATAAAGCACTGCATCTATTGTTCCCTGCATATATAACTAAATCTGTACTGTTCCCTGTATGATTATAGAACTGCATCTATTGTTCCCTGCATCTGCAGCTGAATTGTTCCCAATATGTAACTATAACTTTGCAAATATCGCTGTATTATAATTTATAGATGATCAGGTATAAAGTACATGCATATTTTGTACAGTTCCTGTAAATAAAGTACATATCAAATGTAGACAAATAAATATAAATAAATTAAATAAACCTCTGTGGCAGCATCGAGAAAGCAGATCGCAACGGAAGAAATACAAGCATCCGCTTCCAGTGACAGATATGGCCAAGCAGTTGGCGACAGTGTTCACATGCATAAGGCCAAAGTTCTACAGCGTTCATGTAGACAAACTTGCTGGTCCAGTCAGAAACAGACCGAAGACCGAGGAGCGGATCTCGACAATTGAACGAGCAGCATCGTACCATTCAGAAAGAGCAAATGAGCCGGCAGCCTACACGTAGTGCGTGGACACGGTGCCTACATTGAGAATAGTGAGATCTGACAGCGAGATATCCGAGTGAGATCTGACAGCGAGATCTGAGATGGATGCGTGTACCTTCCTGAAGTTCCGTCTCGACTACGCGGACTGTCGGTGCTGTGGGAGTCGTGTCTACTGTCAAACACAAATCACAATGTAACTACAATCAATGTCAACCAAGCAAACAACATTTCTTTGTTTACACAGCAGGTGAAATCACAATTCTTGGGCGAATTGTGATACAAGTTCTCAGGCTAAATGCAATATCAGTTCTCATATCAGGCTAAATGCAATATCACAGCTTTCAGGCTAAATGCAATATCAGTTCTCATATCAGGCTAAATGCGATATCAGTTCTCAGGCCAACAATAAAAGACAGTTTCAGTTGCAAGCTGCATGCACAGGGCAAAATTCCATTCTCAATATTTTGAAAGATCAGTTTAAGATACGATATGTCCATTTATGTACGTACACCCTCACAGAAGTTCTGCCATGCCAGCCGAGCTGAAGACACAGCTACAGTCTAGAACATACCCACCTGAAACATACCCACCTGTGACCTACCCACCCATCCAACAACAGATACCCCATCCACTCATACTGGTACTTACCAGTAACCTAGAATCTACCAACCCCACCATCCATCTATTCCCCCATACCCATCCCCATCACTATTACATCTGTATACGGTACTCACTTTAACCATCAACACATAAGCACAGACACACACTTAGAATACTCCATAGAACTCTTGTCTCTGTACCCAATATATATATATATATATCCATTATATACTCAGACACCACTCACTCCACCCACCCACCCAACACTCACTCAACCCACACAACACTCACTCAACCCACCAAACACCCACCCAACACTCACTCAACCCACCAAACACTCACTCAACCCACTTCGCCTCATCGACCCTGACTCACATTTAATCCTCTTACTGTCTTAGAACAGAAAGTTCACTTCACCGTTGTCCAATCCCAGATAAACTGATCTCCTAAACCATTATCTCCTAAACCAACTAAACCAACGTTGATGCAGGCAATAATGCCCAGTACAATCATACCAGCAATCATGCCCAGTACAATCATACTTCGGAGGTCAAAAACAGTCTTCAACAGCTAGAAGTAATAGACTGTAAGGTTGCTTCAGACCAAGAATGACAACTTAGGGAATGGTAACATTTAAAGTCTGATACACAAATTCTAGTTCGCAAACGTATGTCGATATTTTCAAACTACTAACAATAAAAATTCATGAACATGTTAATTCAAATATGAACAGGAACAACAAACATTTGAACAAAGGAACTTAACAATTAACCTTCATATTCTTACCACTATTAACTTCTTGATATGGAAGAACATTGATTCTGTTCACAGTTTTCATGTTCACAGATGTTATGTTCACAGATGTTATGTTCACAGAAGTCGTGATCACAGATTGTACGTTCACAGACGTTACATTCACAGATTTGTTCGGACCATCTAAAAGATAAGATGTAAATATTGCAAATAATTCTTATGTAATATTAGCCATCATAGTTTGTCTGAATCCAACTCTAAATATTCACTCTCAAATCCAAAGAATGAAATGAAATAATTTCAATCTAATATCTTTTAGAAAGTCGCAAATCTGAAATCTACAAAAATGTAGATGTTATTATCTGAATCCTGAAGAAAGGTTACATACAAATATATCCTGAATCAGTCACATTGTAGTCACATACCCATATCCTTACCCACACACATACATTTTTTTAAATCGCAGAAAATAATTTAATTTACATCAAACAGCACTCCCACCCTACCATTCAGCTACTCCACATCACTCTACACAGCACACATCCCACTCACACCCTACCAGCACCACCTCCATACACCTCACATACCCCACTCACACCACCTCATTCCACCACACACATCCCACTCACACCACCTCATTACACTGCACATACCCCACTCACAATTCTATTAGTACCACCTTCATATATCAACTTCTCTCACTAGCTATCCAACTTCCAAACACTCTATCCACATCCCACCCTAAAGCTGGATTCATACTTTTAACGGTGCCTTACGGCGCAACACGTTAGCACACGCTTACCGGTGTAGCATCCCA